>JAEANM010029115.1:0-10242 GCA_017656035.1 Myanophis thanlyinensis | reverse complement strand
AAATAAAAATAAATAAATAAATAAATAGAAGCTCAGGGAAGTGTCCATAAAATATAATTCTCAATTTTGTTTCATAACACCTACCATCCTATGAGATAAAGTAGGGAAAGAAGTTATGACTGGTCCAATGCTACAAAATAGCTGGGGTCAACTTGAAACAGGTTCCCCCTGATCCTAATCTAACAATTTAACAGTTTTATCACACTGGCTATTCTATGAAACTGTTGAAACAGAATTGCTGTCATAATCATTCTTGGTTGGCATCTCGTTGAAGACAATACCAATATTCTTTCTATAATAACTCTTCATGTAGTAGCAGTTCTCCTGCAAAGCAAGATGTAGGAGACAGATACTTACACATAGATAAAGTTCCACACTGATAATATTTCCAGGCTAAAATTATCTTTCTTTTTCAGAGCAGTTGTGGAAAGTTACATCTGAGTAGAAGGGTAGCCATATAACATTGGGCAACCATTCCATTCTATAAATATATGCTTTGTAAGTAAAGATCTTAGCATTTTTATATAGAATCAAAAATCTTAACTTAGTATAGTATGGCTTTTGTAATTCCTCTGTGTTTAATTGTTTAACACTTGTTCTTCCTTCAATTGTTGAAGAGATCATCTCTCTCCAGAAATTTAAATTTGTTGAATTTTAATCAATTTGTTGAATTTTAATCACTTAAATGATATTGGACCAAAGCTATGGAGACAGAGAGTGAAAATAAACTCTTGCGTGCTCATATTCTCATTAAACATGCACCCAGAAAGAATAACTGAAGAGAAAAATCTGTCTGCTTGTATAACTTTAAGGCTCAAAGTTAGGAGCTGGGTTTCGAGACACAATGAAGTAAGGTTGATTCTGTTATCAATATTATTGGCATTTTGATTTTAAGGTTAGGTTTAATAATCAAGGAATAATTGGAATGCATATCTAAGTAAGTTGTAATATAATAATTATAAACACATAATATGAATGCATATGGCAAAAGAAGGGCTGATCTGAAAGAGGTGCATGTATCATTTTTGGTGAAATTTGTCAAAAATACCTACAAGGCAATTTTCATATGAAGAAAAAAAAAATCATTTTTCATCTTCTGGTGATGCCCATTTCCCTCATTTCAAACTTTTTGTTTGTTTTTAGAGGAAATAATTGAAGATTTATTATTGTGTTAATGCCACCTCAGCTTTCCCGCTTTCTTTTGAAGTATAGAAGCTATTTCACTGATTGAAGAATTTCCAAAGTATGGAACAGTCCAAAGAAGCATCTCAGTGGAACTCAGGACGAGTCAAAGATCAGAATCATACCAGCAAATGTTTTCTTTCTTCTATAATGTTGATGTACATATGGATGTATACATGGAAACGTATGACTAGTTGTTTTCCCCTAACTACTTGTATAAGGATTATCCTTCATAATAGTCATGTTGTCTTGTATGGACTGCACCAGTAGAGACAAAACCAATTTCACTGTATACATGATGTACAATGACAATAAAGGCTTTGAACTTTGAACTTTGAATTATAATGCTGGAAAGGTGAAAGGAAAGTAAAAAGGACAAACAGCAGCTATATCTCGCCATAACAATTGTCAGTGGCAATTGGAACCCACCAGAATGACCAGTATTGAAACAAATCTTCCTGGAGAAATCTATCCCTGTGGTCACTAACAGTTGACACCGATTGCATGTAATCACTTATGAAACTGGGACTGATCAATCCACCTGTCTTTTCCAACTGTGAGTGCTATTGCAAGGTTTCTAAAAACGTCTTTGCTTATTGCAAACTTCAGAGGGTGTTTTTTTTTTTTACTTTTTTTTAAGGCTGATATTTTTTTTAAAGTTTTCAATTTTTTATTGTTCTAATACAACTTGCACAAAGGATATAAAACTGGTGTAACATTCCATTTTCCTAAGAACCATTTACATATTTATTTTCTGTGTCAGTAATTTACAATATATTTTATCATCTACCCATATTCACATTGGATTTTGTCAAACATATCTTATTCGCATATGTCTCAGGTAATTGTCCTATTTCCTTACTTAATATTACACAATTCTATTTCAACTCTTCTTCTTTCTTTCTTTCCCCGTTTCTTCCTTTTCCCCTTCTCTCTTCTTCCCCTTCCTCTTTCTTTGTCTTGCTTCCTTACTACTTCTTTTTCCCCTTTTCTCTTCCTTTGTCCCTTTCTCTTTTTCTAGCTTCTTCTCTTTCTCCTTTCACGTTCTCTTATCTATCTTCTCTGTCTTATCTTACTGCTTTATTTATTCTCAATGCTTCTGTTTCCCCCTTTCCCTCTTTCCTTCCTCCCTATTCCAACCCTTCTCCTCCCTTTCTTTCTTTCTTTGATTTCTTTCATTCTCTATCTCTTCCTTTCCCTTCTCTCACTTCCGCTCCATCTCTTCCCTTTCCTTTCCCTCTCTCATTTCACCCCACTCTTTCTCTCTCTTCTTCTGTCTCTTCCCCTTTCCCTCTTTCTACTTCTCTTCCCTCTCACTACCTTTCTTCTGTCCCTGATATTTTTTTCAAAATCACATTATACAGTGGAACATAGTGGGATCGTCAAGGCACTTTCCAGATCACACAACCAATTCTGGTATAATTGTTTGTAAAGAGATCCCCTTAAAACAGAAAATTGGCTTATCGGGCAGCAAAATCACCTCCACCTATCTGGAATTATGCCTCCTCATTCTGTTGTTCTATTCTATTTAAGACAAGCAACGTTGTATTCACATTATTCTTTTTTGCCTCAGGAATTTTCATCATTCAGTTATTTGCTATCTTTCAGAACCTACTGGGGATTTCTGGGGAATCAGGAATTTGCATTGTCTGCCTTTTTAACACCTGCAAATGCTTTGTCATGTAAACCAAATTGAAGACTTTGGCCTATTGTGCACGAAAAGCTAAAATAGACACTTTCCCTGTTCTGAATTGCTGCTTAAAGAGGTTCTGCCTAATCCTTTGCAAACATTATAGTGCCCAATGATGTTTACCTAACAGTGCTTCTGAAATGAGAATGCATTGTATTCTAATATTTGCAAATTCAGCTGAAGTTTACCTTTTAAAACAGGAAAATTCTTTATGGAATTAGTAAGTAATAGAGATGGAAGGCAGAACCCAGAGGAATTGGAAGCACTCACAACTTCTTTCCAACACCTAATTACGCTTTTATTAAACAAAGGAAAATTTGGAACTGTCCCAAAGGTAAATGGCTTACAAAGATTACATTTCATAATATATGTTTATTATCTATCTTTACCAAGGCATGGGAGGCAGTGAGAAGAAAGGAGGAAAGAGAGAAAGAGAGAGAGAAGGAAAAAAAATCAGTAACAGCAAACAGATACTGGGAACTTTGTGATCAGATGGCTGTAACTACCGGTAGAAGTATCCATAGCTTAAACTAAGGTCTGGTTCAAATAGAATATTATTGAGAACGTGCTCTACTGAGACTTAAAAATAATATGAAAAATTTAGAACAGCCCTAATGGCTCCGTTCTGGACTAAGATCAGAGAACAAAAAGAAGAATATCTGCCAAAGACTCCTAACAATAACTTAGGCATGAAGCAACTTATAACAGTGTAGTCTAGTCTGTTAAACCCTTCAAAATCCTCCAAATATTCATGTCCTCTAGAATGCAGATGGGGAAGTCTGCAGTAATTTACGAACCCTTAAGACAAATAGAGGGACAACTCAATTGAAGATAATGTAACTAGTAGAGTCTTTTAGGGGAAATCTAGGCCAAAACTAAATAATTTCAGTCAATATTCAATTATAAGACAGGAAATTGATATTATAAAAAAGACATCTCTCTCTCTCATCCATCCATCCATCCAACTTATACTGCTGCCCATTTCATCAGAAGTGACTCTGGACAGTGTACAGCAACCGGATCCCAATAAGAGAGTTAAATTTCAGATGGTAACTCTACCATTCTCCAAATAAAACAAGCCAGTTCCTCTTTTGTGTAGTTTTTTTTTTTTAATTGTATACATTTACAACACACAATTTATTAGAATTTTTGGTGCAGGCGAGATTTCAAAGCACCTATAGGCCATTAGCTAAGAATGTTTAGCTCTTCCAGGGGTTATTATTATATTCCCCCCACACCCGATAAAGAGAGCATTTCCTGTTTCTGAAGGAAACCAATGTTATACGCTTTGCCTAAATTAGGAATTTCTATTTATATTCAAAACATCTGTGCCAAGCAGGTGGTTCCTTTCCAGGTTGCGTGAGAGTGTTGGATCTGTTTACCCAAGGCACGTTTCCTGATGGTGCAAAGGCAGTTTTCTTCCTCCATTCTGCATTTATTCACTTGTATCATGCTTGGGGTGCACATGACACAAAATAGCCTCATAGACCAATTCCCATTCCATGGCATCAGTTAATAACTTGACATTTTGTGTTGGATGTGTCTCCAAATTACATAATGTATTGCTATCTGGAATTGGCATCATTTTAGGAGCAGTGTTTCTCTATATCTAATCCACATGTAAAATTTGCAGAGGGTAAAAATATGTGTTACTAGTAAAAAGAAAAAGAAAGAAAAAAAGCTTTGTGGCATCATCGAGATGAAAATTTATTACATTATAAGCTTTTCTTCGCTGGTGTTCACTGAATCAGATTGATGAAGCTGCTATCTTTGGAGTAATCAAAATCTCTGCAACTGCTTTCTTGTTACGCATGCATATGTGTACACGTACACCCAAAGCCACACAGGCTGATGATAAATTAATTTGAATTACATCAGCAAAAGATGAGAGTTATTTGGCATCAGCCTTTATGATCAGGAAACGCACTCCACTATAACTCAGCTTCATGGAGATAAGCTATATTAAAATAATCTTGCAAGTCTGATTGTTTTTCCTCCCCTCCTTATTATATGAGTCAAGGGGAAGTCAGTCTGTGTCTCTTCTGTCATTTGCCAGGATTTAAATAATGTATCTATACTTCTTCTTCTTCTTCTTCTTCTTCTTTTTTATCAGTTCTGAAGTCCCTCTCTATGGCTTTCCCCATATAGAATACAGGTAGTCCTCCTGTATTGAGGACACAGTTGAGTCCAAATTTTTTTGTCGCACTTTGAAAGAATTGGGAGGAAGTTCTAAACATTTCATGCCAGCACACTTTTGTGTAATTCTGCAAAAGGGATAGGATGATTATGTGCCATTGTTAACTCTTAACAATGATATAAATAGATTTCATTTAGGATGTTCTGTTCTCCAGCCTGATCCTACAGATCCTACAATGATCATCTATCACTACAGTAATTTAATCCATCCGTCTTGCCTTTAATTATGCTCTTCTCTTTCCTTCTACCTGTCAAGATCCAAAAGGACGTTTTATATATGGGGGGTGATCTACTGTATTATGTAGGCCATTTTATATAGTAAAATTTAGGGCCATGTAGATCTTGACACATTTACATTTTTTCTATTGCAAGGTTGCTGACAGGGCGAAGGGGGAGTTGGAAGCGGCAACTCGGTTTTCTTATCTTGTTTTCATTCCTTTTAGTTCTCATGAGAACTTTTTCTGGCGCTTCACACCTGGGGTGGGAAGTGTCTTCAGAAGTCATTGGACTTCTTTTTGAAATGGTAGGAAGGTAATTAACACATGATAATTAGTGGCGTGAAACTTTTAGTTTTACTTGGGTGAAGAAATCCCGGAAGCTTTAGATTCGGGATTTCTACAAACCGTACCAGAACAATGTCTTCAATAAAATCTTATTCTTTGGACTTTGTCTCTTTGGAATTCTGATTGCGTTGCTGATGTTGTGTGGAACCCTGACACTACCTTTTCCAATATTTTGGACTTCTCAGGTAAATTATGACTTTTCCTAATATCAAATATGACAATTTGAGCTTGCTCATTTGTGTTTCAACAAGACAACTCTGCATTGATTTCTTTTATGACCCATTTTCTTGGCTATATATATCAGGGTGTCAAACTCGATTTCACTGAGAGCCACATCAGGGTTGTGTTTGACCTTGGAGGGCCAGGGTGGGTGTGGCCAGGGTGGGAGTGGCCATCTCAATGTTACTCATATCAGGATATCTGTGGCCTGAGCACCTGCCATTGAAAAAGGGCTCCCAAGCTCCATTTTAGGTTGTGACAGCTTCCTGCAATCCTCTGTCAGTGAAAGCGGTGCTCAGTAGGTCCATCCATTGCTGGTCCTTTGCTGTTTCAGGACGGCCCCATGGGCCAGATCTAAGCACCCCACAGGCCAGATCAGGCCCCCGGGCCTTGAGTTTGACACCCCTACTATATATGATATTCTGACAAGTCTTCTCCAACACCAAAATTCAAATGTGTTAATGTGCTTTCTATCCTATTTCTTCAATGTTTAACTTTCACTTCCATAGTTTCACAAGAAAAAAAAGAACATCAACTGTATGATTCTGATCCTTGCAAACATAGAAGTCAATGAAATAACTTGCCTTTTAAAATGTGAGCAAGGAAATATGCTTTAGGTACCTTGCCTCTGAATTATGTCCTAAAGGTTAATATTTTAAACTGGGCGTGGAAATTCTAGATGTTCTTTTTCCAAATATAAAGTTTGTTTTAGCACTTCTATGACTTACAAATCATGACACAAAATCCTGAAAAATATGAACCTTAGTCCCTAAGGATGTTCATATAAACATCTGTTTGTATACAAATATGAATGAATGGAAATCCTGTCCTAGGCATTCTGTCAAGATCTTGCCTGAGTGATCTCCTCAGAAAAGGAAGTAAAGCAATTTCACTGAGTCTACTGTAGTAGCCAAGCAAATTTGTAACTTAATGTCAGACCAAATTTGACCTTCTTACACTTTCCATCCTATGTGATTATGTGCTCTTACATGGTGAATTTTCATGGCCTGGTAGGTTGACTTGACTCTTGCTACACATAATTTAACTCTTATGCTCCATCTCTTTGAAAATATACTTCCCTGTACAGCTTTGACTTCTGGGTAGGTTTTCTGACCATTGTTTTGCCAAATTATTTAGCTCTAAGTAGACTTTCTGGGAAAGACCTCACACTATATGATCAGCATGTTAAATATAATTTGCAGGCTTCAAACTAAGACAAGACACATTAGGATAATCGTGTGAAGAGGTTCTCCCTCAGTTTTTAATAGAACTGAGTGTGCTTAAGACTTTTATGCAACTTTTCCTTCCTATTAGCAAGATTCTGATAATACATCATAATTTTAAAATAACCATGTCAAACGAAAGCTTATTGTAAGTAAGGAGGAAACATATCTCTCACATGGAATGTTAATAAGTACAATCAACCTCAAATCATTCTCCCTACCTCAATTCACTTTTTAATACAATCTCATTTTTCTCATCTATTTTCTCAGAGCTAGTATCTACCTAGCCTGCTGTATTCTTGCTTCTTCTAGAAATTAAAATGGCAACTGTTTTAGAACTCACTGAAATCATAATATATTAACAATGAAAAAGGAGTGATGAAAAATATTATAAAATAAAAATTGATGGAAGTATCTCTAATCAGCATATGTTAAAATAGTTCCACAATAAAAAAAACCCCAAAAGTATAGCATACTTGTTTTCATAGAAGTTTGCTTATAATTGGGTGGTAGAAATTTATCTCCTGCAAGAATCAGTACTGTAGTGTACGGAATAATCTTTCTGAGGATGGTAAATTCATTTGAATTACATCAACAAAACAGGAGGATTATTTGGTATCAGCCTTTATGATCAGGAAACGCACTCCATTACAACTCAGCTTCATTGAGATAAGTTATATTAAAATAATCTTGCAAGTCTGATTGTTTTTCCTCCCTTCCCTATTATAGCCCAATGAGTCAGGCAGGACTCAGCCTCATTCTCTTCTTAATTTTGTCATTTCCCAGGAGTTAAGGAATGCTGCTATGTTTATTGTTTTTGCATCATTTCTGAAGGCCCTCTCTACGGCTTCCTGCATATGGAGTGCAGATCTTACAACCGCAACTGAGCCCAACATTTGCTGTTAAGTGAATATTTCCCCCGTTTCCCCCTTTTTGCCACACTTTTGTTAAGTGAGTCACTGCAGTTGTTCAGTTAGTAACACAGTTGTTAAGTGAATCTGGCTTCCCATTGACTTTGCTTGTCAGGAGTTTGCAAAGGGGGATCCCATGACTCTGGGATATTTGCAACTGTCCTAAATACATGCCAGTTGCTAACTGTCTGGATTTTGATCACATTACCATGGGGATGCTGCAACAGTGAAAAGTCCCTAGTTTTTGCAGAAAACTGCAAAGTTAAGGTGTTAAGGTGTTGCATCCTAACTGACAAGTAATCCTTTAACTAGCCACTAGCGTAAACTTTGTTTTGGTGTTATAATCAAACTTTGTAATTTAAAAAAAAAAAAAAAGCAAGGAGGAAGAGTTTATATATTTAGTTTTAGGTTGATAATTAGCTTGATCTTTATTCCACCTAAGCAAAGAATGCAACTGCATTTTGCATTTGTAAGTCAGTGCCATTATAAGTTTAAACAGTGCCATTATAACTTTGGGCAATCTCTAAACGAATGGTTGTAAGTCATGGGCTACTGTACATGCATGGACAGCATTTCTTCTTTCTGGATGTCTGAAACAAGTCTTCTGGATTGCACATGCATGTAAAAATATAAATGCCCACACACAAACCTCTCTGGCTTCCCTTGGTACAACCCAGCATTGTAGCTTCTTTTCCTTTAATGTCTCAATTTCAGCTTGATTTTCTAAAAGGGTTTCCTCCTCACTACTGCTACAAATGTGCTTGTCATCACACTTATCAGAGTCTTAGTCATGTGGTAGACTGAAAAGCTCTGAACAACCACGCAAGAACTCAAACTGACAGTTAAACAACCCACTGTTATATCCTCATGTGGTGAATGACACATGGAAGGAGAGCTAAAAGCCAGAAACTTGAAGAGAAGCATATTACAAGAGGTGCAGTGGGGTGGGGCCTGAAATTATGAATGATCTTTCCATTTGAAATTCCTGGCCAAGACTCTCCTCTTGGTTAGTCTGGTTGCTTAAGGATATCCATAAGATATCAAATAATCCCAATACAACTGAACACTAAAACAATTATGTATTTTCATATATGGACCAACCTACTGTTTCAGAGAAAAGGGTTTTGGATACCTTGTCTGTGGAGATTCTTGGTCATCCAAGTCATGGTTGTCCCACAAGTGCTTTTTCCAAAGGCAATTAGACTTTATTTGTCCACTTGAAAAACACCTTTGGGATTTCCGATATTTTGCATAAAGTATGGGACAATCAAGATTCAAGATTCAAATCTTTATTGTCAATGCACAACACGTGTGCAGTGAAATTGAATGAGCCTCCAAAGGTACAATCACACAAGCACAGAAACACAGAATACATTCAAACACAGAATACATCTCCAGAGTTATAAAAAATCAAATCAAATCAAATCAAATTTTATTCATCACATGCACAGTCATCATACATGGTACGAAATGCAGTGAAATGTGTATGTGATCGCTCACGACCGAAGGTAGTAGGTCAAGAGAATAGTATAGACAGGGAGGGAGAATAAGTTAGGGAGCGGTTGAGAGGTAGATTATAGGAATACTTTATAGTCCTGGGTTGGTTGTGGTTTGGTTTAGGGTCTGTATTGCCTGTGGGAAGTAGCTTCTCTTTAGTCTCTCTGTGTTGGCTTTCAGGGAATGGATCCCTAACCGCAGGAAATACCAGGGCTAGGCATACATTTCATTATAATCTGAAAAAGAATGCACAGATTCAGGGCCTAGCTACATTTAAAAATTGAAGAACATAAAGGAAGATCCCAAATCTCATCAAACCACTGACTTATTTTGTTGAGTATTTTATTCCTTTAGCAAAACAATCATCAGACACAATAAAAAGGATAACAGTTTTGTTGTGATTCTTAATTTGAATGTAACTTATATTCGTTATGACTAATATTCATTAATAGCACTGCTGTCTTGAATGTGTCTTAGCTCTTATGTACATCTGCTTTACTGCCACCATATATTGTGTCATGAGTTAATAAATTATGTTCTGCGCTGTAAGTTTAGGATTTTTAGTTCTGTAAATTGATGTCTATATCAGGGAAGTTGAAATAGGTAGGTAGACCATCCTTTCTCTACAAGCAGAAACAGATATGATAGCTAGGGTGATCAAGCCTCCTCTTTTGCCCGGACAAATCCACTTTTTACGTCCAGTCCGGGGCGTCCGGGTGGGTTTTATAAATTTATAAAACCCACCTGGACGCCCCGGACTG
>JAEANM010029114.1:0-10242 GCA_017656035.1 Myanophis thanlyinensis | reverse complement strand
CATCCACCCATCCATCCATCCATCCATAATATCTATCAATATCTGTCTGTCTAAATCTGTCTAATTCTCCACCAAGCCCATTGTACATGTGGAAATTCAACCTTGCTGGGGTGACAGGGCTAAATTGATGTGGTCTTGTGCCAGATAGCCCATAGAAAAGCACCTCAGTAGACTTACAGGTCACACCTCTTCCAGAACTTCACATGGAAGCAGAATTTTGATATCTTTGTACCCACCTGGCCTTGAGCAGACTAAGATTGTTCGATAGCCTAATGGGGCCAACAATAAATTGAGCCATGGTGGCACAGTAGTTAGAATACAGTATTGCAAGCTGATTCTACTGACTTCCAACAGTTTGATCCTGACCAGTTCAAGGTTGACTCAGTCTTCCATCTTCCAAGGTTGGTAAAATGAGGACCCAGATTGTTGGGGGCAATATACTGACTCTGTAAACTACCCAGAGAGGACTGTAAAGCACTATGGAGTGGTATATTGTATGTATGTGTGTGTGTTTGCCTGTCTGTTTCTATATCTATATACATCTATTATCTTTATATTTATATCATCCATATCTATGTAGATAGACATAGACATATTCAGCATGCTGTGCACGTGAACTGCTAGTAGATAGGTTTAAGACAATCACATTGGAAGCTGTGCCTGGTGCAGGACATAGGGGGCTTTGTGGGGGCTGAGGCAGCTGTCTCATCACAGGCTCTAGCTTATAACCATTAGATCAATAAGCATTAACAGTTGTGCAATTCAATAGGAGCTACAAGTTTTGCTACACTATGTGCAAGCTTCGCCCACAAATAGTTGCTAATAGTTCTTGAGATTAGAAGTTATTGTTGGAATTATGGTCACAAGTCATGACAGTCATGACAGCCATGTGACCATGCCTGATTTTATGAATTTCTTTGTGGGAGCGATCAAACAAATGCCACAGTTGTTAAATGAATCCATTGTACTCAGTAAGTGGGGTTGTTGGATTTTGGTTTTTTTTTTTTTTTTGCCAAAAACTGGAAGTAAACACCAGAAATAGGGAGAAAAAAGAAATCCAAAAATCGTGGTCACGTGTCTGCAGGATGCCACAAACGATTGTAAATACCTGCTGATTGCCAAGTGCCCAAAATCTGATCATGTGACTGCTGATGTGTGTTTGCCCATCTGAACTTTGAAAATGTTTGTAAGTAGCTCTGTGGAGATCTGTCCTAATTTTGAATGGTTGTTAAGCGAGGACCACATATAAACATTTTGAGATGTCACCAAATCTATCTATTGTAGGGGTGAGAAAGTAACTATTTTTGGTTGTGGTTTTGTCTACCTTCCAGTTATTACAGTGATCACATGTTCTTGGGGAATAAAAAGGACAAACTTTGAAAATGTTCTAAAAAATGTTGTTGAAAAAGGAGAAAAATCTAAAAGAGGTTCATCAGGATGTGTTTAATTGTTTGTGTTCATTACCTTGCTTTTGGAAAGACAATTTCCGTATTTCTCTCATGAATGTGAAAGACTGCATTAAATAGTACCATTTGTATGGTTAAAACCAAACTAAAAGCATTTTTTTTTTTGGGTGGGGGAAATAAACACATCTAAATAAACACATCTGAAACAAATGACTGTACTTTATAATAAAGGACAGACGGTTACTATAGTTATATGAAGAGTGGTAAAATAATCACAGCTCATTTAAATCCGACTGTTACAAACTGAAAGTCCCTGAATTTTGTTTCATCCTATTCAAGTTTACAACTGCAACACCATCTCTTCATATGTTGTGACCAAGGGAGTTAGCATCTAATTTATGTTGCTAAAAGAGCAAGTTAATTATAAGGTATCATATGGACCAGCTGTTTCTTTCTCATTTAGGTTTCATTTACCTCCATAGAATAGTTATCCACATACTTTTCATTAGGACTGCATGTTAGCCCTACTTGGATTGCCAGAAAGACCAAGTTTTCAAAGTATTAGTGCTTTGATAAGTTTCAATTTATCCTTCTATGTAATTAGGTTAATTCGTTTATATTTGGGGCTACCTCTGGCTAAATAATCTTGATTGTTTATGTAAATATACAGATTAGGTCCAGAATTCAAGAAATAAGCATTAACACCTGAGCTTTAATGTTCTTTTGGACAGAGTTTCATTATTTCTTGCTGACTGAAGATTAAATTTATCTGAAGAAGTGCTGACATCCAAAGTAATTATGCATCATTTTAAGACATACAGTCTCCCTTTCCCCATGCAAATACTTTATATGAGATATGGCTGTCTCTTTTCAATATCCTCCATATATAAAAAAGAAAGAAGGTTCTTGGGTTCTTCAGGAGACTCGTTAAAATGAAACTGGAGTATAAGTTTCCTATTTTTACAGGTGGCTTTTTCTCCAGGTTTAGTTGGTTTCCTGATTATTTCAAGAACTCCCTCCCTCCAAATTCTTCCAACAATTCTGCATCCAAGAGAAAAGAGGCTTGCTTGGGAAGAGGCAAAGAAAAGCTATAGCCATCAAACCTAATTTTGTTAAACAATAAATTAGCATTAATATCAGGATTGGCAGCATTACAATAATCTTTCATTTACCTTTTGACATGAAAACCTGCTGGGCCCAACCAAGTATGAAGTTCTGTAGCTATGAGAAGGATCATTTTGCTCCTTGTAGAGCAGGGATGTCAAACTGATGGCCCACGGACCGGATGCGTCACACACAGGCCATGCCCACCCCAGTTTGTTGAATTTAAGAAAACAAGGAGCAGAACCAAAAGCCAGCTGTAAGTCATTAACTTTATATCAGCATTTCTTTGGGTTTTGTAGTGACTTTTTTTAAAATACCAAACATCCTACCATTTATTATTCTATGATTTGTTTGTTCCACATGCTACCAAAAGTTACTATGAAGTTTAACTCTAACTTACCCTAATGTGCATGGTATTATTAAAAATGGAAGAGAATAGTATAGCTAGTCATTGGTTTCCTGAGAACTTCAGCAATTTTAAACCAATGAAAAAAATATTTCTAGGTTTAGATCCTCAGTTCTCCAATTCAGGGATTGTTTCGATTTTGAAAACACCAGGAGCCACTGGTTTGATTGTTGGAAATGTAAGTTGTTCACATGAAAGGCTTTTGCATCCAAAATGCATTTTTTCTGGTGAGGAATTTTATGTTGAAATTAATGGGATTTATGTGAGTCCTGATTATTAAGTCTTTTATTGGTCCTTTCTTAATATGTCCAGTTTCAATCTGACTAATTCTGCAACAGTTTTTCTAGATCATTAGATGAAGAAGGCAACGCCATCATCCAAGACTGTGTAAGTCCAAATTACATTTGCTGCTGATCAATCGAGTTTATATTTGCGAGAGTAAAATTTTCCATACACATTTCACTGTATTTTGTACTATGTATGTCTGTGCATGTGATGAATAAAATTTGATTTGATTTGATACTTAACGTGCATAGCTCTGTATTTACCTAAGTATTTACTTAAGCTGCTTGCTTGCAGCTGTTTTGGTCTCCCCACTTACCTCCATGCCCAAAATAAAACCCCATGGAGAACTGCATGTTTTGTCTATGTCCAAGACAACAGAACAGAGAAAAGTCTAAAATAGGCTACAAACAACCACAATAACTTTACGGATTTGACTCCAAGTTGCCTCCATTTTGAAGCTAGCCATAGCAGTAGCTCTGGGGTTCTGGCCAATGTCAGATCCAATATCTTCCTCTTCTGAATCTTCCACTATAGGTCCTACCTAATGCATTGTATCTAACAATGATTATGGATCATATCTAACACCAAACAGAAGCTTTAACCATGAAGCATAAATTTAAAGAAGCTGTTGAAGCAGGTATCAGTGATTCTGATTTCATTTTCATGTGAAACCACTGACAATTATGTTACTTGAGAGATCATCCTCCAAATTATTTGTCCAGACACAATGCAGCAACTCAAGCAACACCCAAGACATTTGCGGTAGGGCTGCACATACTACACGATTACCACTGCTATAATTATAACTATTCTGTCTAAGTGTTAGTGATTTTAAATCACTAGCTAACCATAAGCTTTCTATTTATAAAAATGTGTCAGCTCAATCAACTTGATTGGATTACTGTAAATGATGTGATGAAAATTGAACTGTGATTCCACCTGAAATGGCAAGCTGACTTTTATTGCAAATTCTGGTTCTGGAAAAGTCTTCAGATTTTGTAGTTTTTAATCATATAGCTTGTTGGCACATCTTTCATGTGATTGATTTGATTTCTGCTGAGATTACAGGATAGCAAATGGTCAATAAATTGTAATGACAGTCATTTTTTTGATGCTGTGTATGATTTTAAAGCAATCAACATACCACTGAGTAAGCTTTCACTGGCATTTTCCACATGACCTTCATGACATCAATACAAAATGGAAAATGAAATGGGAAACCATAAAAAAATCTTCAACAGAATGAGTGAAGAATTGGTTGGTCATGCAATTCTGAATAATAGATAGAATGGTCTCTTCAGCAACTGAACTCTAATCTTCATAAGTGGCATGGTGGCTGAGCAGTTAAATTGCTGGGCTTGTTCACTGGAAAAACTGGCAGCCCAAATTTGAAACCCTATTGCATGGCGCTCAGTAGTAGCTATTAATCTACTTCTGTGGGAATGTAACAATGCTCTGTGATGTTATGCTGGTCACATGACCACAGATATGCCTTCAGACAGCACTGGCTCAATGGCCTTGAAATGGAGATGAGCACCATCCCATATAGTCAGCAACAACTGGTGGTGTAAAATCTGCAGGGATACCTTTTACCTCATAAGTGATGTTCAAAGCTGACTAGATTTCCAAAATAATGACAACTATGTTGCCGGAGGTGTCCAGTGTCTGACATTTATGGGTA
The DNA here is from genome assembly GCA_017656035.1 of Myanophis thanlyinensis. Lineage (NCBI taxonomy): Eukaryota > Metazoa > Chordata > Lepidosauria > Squamata > Homalopsidae > Myanophis > Myanophis thanlyinensis. Next base: position 5,360 of record JAEANM010029114.1, on the reverse strand, counting down.
TAGGCCAAAATACCACATATAAAGCAGAAACAAACAATTCTTAATTCAGGAAACATAAGATACTCCCCTTCATATGACTCTAGCATTCAAATGCAGCACAATGTGTACTTTCCACTTGGGCAGAATTTTTCCACAAGCAGATGATTTTAAACCACCGTTTTACAGTTCAGTTGAAGACACAATCCCAGAGGAGAACTGTACAATGATCATTAATTCCTGAGAATCAACAATTTAGAATCAATTTAGAATTTAGAATCAACAATTCTAAAAAAAAAAAAAATCTGGCAATTTCTAAACGTATTGCAAATCTACTGTTGATTAAAAAAAAACCATGGATTTTTCTGAAATGTTCAATTTTAGTTCATTTTGTAAAATTGATTGGGGGCTAATATTAGATAAGTTTAGCTGATGGTAAAATTAAGTTTTACCACTACGGTCTTACTACATACATTTCCCTCTGTTTAATGCTAGCCTTTCTCCTTTCCTTCACAGGAATGACCATGAAAAAGAAAACAGAAATATTTAGTTTTCAGCTAACCTTAGGGAGGAACCAAAAAGATGGCTTATGCTCTGTATTTGCTTACTTTTAGACTTTGTTTCCCAAAGCACTGAAACTTCTAGGTCTGAATCTCATGGGTAGGTTTCAGGCTGATTCCCCAGGATTTGGAAGTACCCTTTTGCCTATAGCCAGAGGTAGGATTCAACCAGTTCACACCTATTTGTTAGAACTGGTTGTTAACTTTCTAAGCAGTTCAGAGAACTGCTGGTTCAGCTGGTCATTAGGGAAGAGATTGTTAAATTATTTGAATCCCACCACTGCCTATAGCTGGCAGGTTTGATGCAATTCCTAAGTGGGGAGAGCTCTGCCCAGCAGATGCAGGACACAATCTTTTAATCTAGACTTCCCTTCTTCCACTAGACTTTAAATTCCATTCTTTGAAGTTCTCAGTCAAGCCTTAATGCTGGACAGCTGTTTATATGCATAATCCTGGTCATCAACTTAGACTGGCATTAGCTAGCTGGACATCTTGTTCTGAAACTCCTGTTTGGAACACCTAATTAGCCAGGATATTATTTCAGTGGCACGAAACTTCTGTCCTATGTCACGGCCTGAAGTTTCTCTAGATCGGGGCTATTCCAACTTGGCAACTTAAAGACTTGTGAACTTAAAGCATGGGTGGCTGTCTGGTTGGAATTTCTACTTTCCCTGCTCATCCTCCAGGGAGATTGCTAACTTGATCTGAGTGTATTGTGTCCTTTACTCAGAGTTCCATAATATTTGTTATCTGAACAATGCATTTTCAGTGTGGCCTTCTTGGACACTAAGAGGAAAAAAAAAAGATACTATAAATATCATTGAGCTGCCACAGCATTTTTGCCTGTAAAGTTTCCTTGCCAGAAGCCAACTGAATTGCCAGGAAACAGAATGCAAAGAATGTTTTTTAAGCTTCATTTCCTTCAGCTAATCTCAGAGGCAGCACCATTTGTGAGGATGGAAATCCAGGAAGTATAAATATGCATCCTTGCTTTATGCCGGGCATGCTTTATTGCACTAATCTTGTCTAAATTTTCTTAAAAATCAGGAACCTATAGACCACAGAAGTAAACAGTCTGAAAGCCATTTTATTTTCTTTTAAAGTAGAGCTTGTGTAGCAAATGGCAGGAAGCCATGAACCACAAAAATAAAACCATTCTAACCCTAGTGCTAAGTAAGGAAAACAAAGATGTCTCAGCAATTAGCAGTATTATATATGTTAGTCCTAAGTAACAACAGATGTTTCAACCGGAGCCCAGCACATTCCTTGCAATCTTTGAGAAACCAAAAGCCTCTTGACATCGCTATACATTACAATGATCTAGGGCTTTGCAATTATTTGCACTGTATTTGGAGTTGTGAATATTTTACGAACACCAGGGAGCTTTTACCTGTACCGACATCAGCCCACCAGAAAGGTCTGCTGACTTAACAGAAGAGCAAGCACACCCTGTAAAAACCTGCAGAGGAGCAAGTGCGCAAAGCTATTGGACTTGGCAAAATAGACATGAAATATTTGGAAGGTGGGCTAATTACAATTTCTTATGTAAATCATCCCAAAGTTATTGTTAAAAAGAAAAGCATCAACAGCTCTCAAGAGCTGATGTTTTATGATTCGCTTTGCCATGGTGTGGGAAAGTCTTTCAATCTTGCTACCTTGATTAAAATTCAAACCACAAAAATCTTTACAGGTTTCCTCCACATTATTTCCATGCTTGTTTTTTGGGGATTTCATATGAGCTGTATATTATAGTATTCACTGGAAAGAAGTAAAAAAATAGTGTATTTTCTTACCACGGTACATACATTGTACAGTTTTAAAGTAGAAGAACATTTCAAGAGCGTGGAACATTGTTCAATTCTAGGTTATTGAATCAATACTTATATAATTTATCTCACCCATTCAGAAAAAACATGGACTACTGAAATAAGACAATGGTAGTGCAGGGTACAATGATAAAAAAAAACTGTACCTCATAACTGAATGTTATAGTACATTCTTCTTATTCTCATCCATCATTTGAAGTCCCCATCCAAAAGAATGATAATAGTATGCTTTGTTCTCTTGAATCTGAATCTAGATTAACCAAATGTAACAAATCAATGGAAATTATATTAGTAACCCCTAAAAGGTAATAACTGATCTACACAAATAATATTAGTTGTGAAAGCAAACTAAATTTTCCATTGGTTGTTTAAATACTCAAATAATTGGCTATTTTTGAGTACAAATCATGGCAATATGGGATAAGAAAGAGATGGGAAATGTATGAATTTGGTTATTCAGATAAATCACTTTACAAATGTGCTAATGATGCATGGAGAGATTTGTCATGTGTCCCACTATCCAACTTGAATGCACAATTGTTATGGTTTTCTTTAATTTTGGGGGGGGTGCTGATTTTTGTTCTTTGCAATCATAGATTTTTCTAAAGTATTTGGTCAAACTATTGCACTAAGCTTAGCATTATTGGTTTTATCTTATTTTTCAAAGATGAAGTTGTCTTGATTGGACAACCATTTGTCCAAAATGATATGCCTTGGACAGGGAAAGGTTGTACCTGAAGACCTCCAATGACCCTCCTAGCTCTATGATTCTATGACTCTATGGTTCTTAGAAAGGCACCAAGAATCTCAGTACAATGTCTGGCATTTAAAATTGTGCTCTAATGTCAACTTTCTTGTTATAAAGTACCACTGAGTTCTGTGGATCTTTTTTTAAAAATTAATACATATATACAGTTTTGAAGGACAGGTGTTTTGGCCCCCATTATGCACTGAACAGGGTGGCAAGACAACTCAGAGGTTAAGATGCTGGGCTTGTCAGCTGGAAAACTGGCAGCCTAGATTCGAGACCCAAGCGTCACATGATGGAGTGAACTCCCGTCCTTGTCCCAGCTCCTACCATTGCACTTCAGTGGGAAAGTAGTAGTGCTCCCTGACATCATACTGACCACCTGAATGTGGAAATGTTTTCGGGCAGTGTTAGCTCAATGGCCTTGAAATGAAGATAAGAACCATTCCCTATAGTGGGCAATGACTAGCTGAGTAAAATCTGCAGGGACTCTTGGAAATGTAATCAGGTATGAGACTCTTACTTGTCATATGTGGTGGACAAAGGCAAAAAAATTCTGGACAAAATGAGGAGACCCCTAAAGATAAGATTATAATCAAAAAGATATTAGACTATGTGGAGATGGATAGATTGACATTAAAATTAAAGGATAAGAAAGAAACAGAATATTTTTCAACATGAGATTTGTTTTAGCACTGGTTAGATAACAGAAGTAAAAATTAGAAGATAAAAGATCATTACTATGTATAAGTAAATGATGAAAGATTATTATTATGTACAAGTAAGTAATATATTATTATGATTTATTATTATGCATAAGTAAATGATACATTATTATTATGATTATCATTATCAATGTTAGCACCAACTCGGACAATACACTGTTTAATAAGCACTTATGTTGATTAAAGAAAAAAAGTATAAATGAAAATAACTACAGGGATTATCTTTACTTATGCACTGAACAAGCAATCTTAATAAAACTAAATACCTTTCTCCCCGCCCAGAAATTTAAAGTCAACTAAATGAATATTTCTCCATGGTTTTCACTTCAGTATAATTGTGGTATGACATTTTCTCTAAGTCTTAGTTTTGATTAAAGATATAGGAATCTGGCATATGTCAGATAATCATTGTTTTGCTGGAATCAGCCTCATGACCAAAAAGGTTCTGACCTCCTTGAGTCAAGAATCTGAAAGATTATGAACTTTAGGCAGCAACTGATTTATAATTGCAGTCTCAAAGCTGGAGGGATGATCTTCAAGTTGAAACTGTAGTCTTTGATGGTAGTTCTCGAGGAGAGAAATTTGTGTTAATTTTTCCTCAATGAATGTGGTTTCCAGGGATAAAGATCAAAGTGATGACAGTGGCCAGAGTTACGACTAATGCGGAGTTGCAACCTGCAATTAAACACTACAGTTAGACTGAAGTCTAGACGGGAAGCCAGACCCTTGCCAGCTGCAGCTCACATTGATAGCAATGCGGCAAGACTAAACGTTACTGTGGTGGGAAGAACAGAAAGAGACAACTACCAGTTGGAAAAAGAGAAGGGAGACTGGATTAGAGTGACAGAGAGCAGCAGCTTCAAAAATAGCCCTTCTTGTGACTGGAAATAGTTAATGTTTAATGTTGTTCACCTGTTTCAAACATGGGGATCTGTACATGATGTTAATTAGGGAAAGGAAGGAGGTGGAGGTTACCTATGGAGACGACATTTTTCTTCTTTTCTATTGAAAAAACAAAATCTGTGCTAACTCAATCCACCACCTGTCTTTGGCTCCATGGATGTGAGGATAGGTATTGGGGCAATATTTTTCAACCAGCAGATAATTGAGGATTTTGAGAGTGCAATGTGAGTGTTTTCACAAAATGGCTGACAGAGTGATTTGCCAATCACAGAAGAAACACACATTTACCAACTAATGGGTCTGCTCCAAAGTTCTTCCTTCTATTTACCTTTGTCTTCTTTTTTCGTCTGAGCAAATGTGCAACTTTCCAAACAAAGCATTGGCTGTGGTCACTCTTTTGATTCTTGATTTTCGATTCTTTCCAACCCAATGGAATGTTGGAAAGAAATTATATAAAGGGGTTCTGGAATCTCTCTGTCTTTGTCTGTATGTCTCAAGGTAACTAAAAAAAAATAGAGTGGGTATCAAATTCGGTGTGGCAGTCAACAAAGGAAAGTTCCAATTTGAAAATAAGATAGAGCTGATCAGGAGTTTGGGAAGGAAAGAAAGAAGGAAGGAAGGA
>JAEANM010029113.1:0-10242 GCA_017656035.1 Myanophis thanlyinensis | reverse complement strand
CTGTGGAAAGAAGCTTTTCTTCATTCTTTCTGTGTTTGCCTTCAGAGAGCAAAAACGTTTTCCCGACCGCATCGTGGCAGTCCAAACATCTTAACGTTGCCAAGGTTGAGAAACACTGTGCTAGAACTTAATCCATAAATCTGGCATCTTGTGCCAGCTCCATCAAAATCCTGGCCCCTATGTTCAGAGAGAAATCCAGGTTTTTGCTGTCTTCCAAAAGGCCAGCAGGGTGAAGTCCATCCATATCTCTAGGGGAGGCTATTTCATAAGGCAGCCTCAATGACGCCCTGCCGGGTGACATTGTTTCACCAAGGGGACTTGGAGCATACCCAGCCTTCTTCCATTCCCACTTTTGCCCTCCCACCCCCAAGCATTTGGTAAAGAAGATACACATACAAAAAGCAAGGAAATTGCTTGGCTGCTGTTTTGTTAAGTTTCCTATGCAATGTTGCAGCTCACACTGGGTTTGCATTGATCTGGCAATGCATGGCCTCACCTTTTCCTGGGGTGTTGAGCAGGCGATAATAGGGTTCATTACAGCGGTACTTGACAACTGACTCATAGTTATTATTTTTTGTTGCTGATACAAAATTAAATTCCCCGTTCTTCAGAAATTTAGGTTCACCGCAATTCACAACTGCAAGACACAAACACATAAGATGAAGAGAAGGAAGTACAGTATTTCCTTTTGGGATTTTCCAGGGATCAGAAATGACCACAACCCAAAACTGGCACTCTCATAGGAATTATTCATTTCTTTCTCAGGTTATGATTAATGATATGTCATATCTCAAATCCTGCCCTAACAGAACAATTTTAGTTTCTGTTTTAGGTCTTTAGTGAAGAAGATCAAAACTTTGTCTGTGGGACGTAGCAGTTATCAATCACTAGTTTGGTTGGTTTTTGAATGAGAAGCAAAGGAGAGGATTAGCTTTTCTCCTGGCTATTAGTTATCCAAAATGCATCTCTATTCAAAGAACTGCTTTTTCATGGTCAGGCAAAAAGACATCAAATCCGTAAGACAATTCAGAAACAGACAGAAATAAAAGAAAGCCTTCTCAGGATTGTCAGATGTAAGATCAAGTGTTGGCAGCATGTCAGAAATTAAACAGTACAAACCTAAAAGCCAAATCCCACAATTTAGGAGGCTTTCCTTGTTTGCAAAATTGCAGCAAAAACATCCCAGAAACTTTTTTATTTTGGCTGCTTCCTCGTGATGTTGCTTTTGCTACCTTGGTCACATCTGTGCTAAAATAGCATGCACATATATATTGGCTGACTCCTGGGGAGAGATTAGCTATAGAGGCATCTAATGGTTTCTGTGAATCTGCCACCTCTCCAATTTCTGGGCATTATTTTCTATAGCCCTTCTTTTAATTTTTTTCCCATTTAAGAATTACAGAGATTAATTCTTTTAAATTGGGTTCTCCCACCCCCACCCCCACCATACATTGGGACTCTGAGCTGAACCTAGCTTGGAGATATTGATCAGCTGAAAAAAAGCTGACAAATGAAGGTGTTCCTGCTAGTTATGGTTTAGATTACTTTTAAATATGACAACATGATTATTAAATGTGCTAAAAGTCCAAGAAGAGCTTGATTATCAACTAATATCAGCTAATAATCTGGTTTCCTTCAATACACTTTTGTAAAATCAGAGTGAGTTTTGAAAGATGGCTATGCTCTTCTCTTTAACCATCGGTCAAAATTTGCCTCTGAACCTGTCTCGGCTCTCTCACCAATAAAAGAGGGAGATTGCCAGACATTTTTATATGCTGTATAACATTTGATAGGAGCAGAAGGAAACAAAGCCAGGAAAAATACAACAACCACTCTCTGAGTCATACCCATATACCATAAATAAGAACTACTCCAGGATAAGGATAGACAGTGAAGGCAAGGCAGCAAACTTAATGCTGATATATTTTTCTGGCTTGGTATTGGCAAATAACTATGCTATTTATTGCCCAGCATAGATAAGATGAACACAGTAGACTATCTTGTGGACAGAGGCAGAAAAATGCTTCTCACTGCCACAGCCAATGAAGATTCCCAGCTTCAGCCCTTCAACAGCAGGAGTGGTCACCAGAATTTGGGGTGCCTGAATCTACTGAGGTAGTATTGCCGGCAACAGGTAGAAAAGGCTAACGACTCACTTTCACATCGGGGCATAGAACGGTGCCAGGTCCCATCATGTTGGCAGACAGAGGTAAAGGATGTCAAGTGTTCTTTACCCTGTTCAAATGAAAAACAGCTAACAATCAATTTAATACTTTTGTTGATGTCCCTAGCTTACTATCATGCTTTTGTCTGCTTCCATCTATAGTCTTGCTGACTGAGATTCAAATCAGACAAGAAATGCCACCTTAAGAAAATTTGATCCCTCACCTAGGTTACTGACATCATTCTGGGATTGACAACATTGCCAAAACAAAGCAATCCATTTTCATACCTCTGACCTCCGTCCCACCCCCCTATAATTATTATTCTAAAGCAGTGTTTCTCAAGCTTGGTGACTTTAAGATGTTTGGACTTCAACTCCCAGAATTCTGGGAGAAAGGTTGAGAAACACTGAAGGAATTCCCTGTGTTAACAAAGCAGTCTTCAGAAACCTCATAAAAACAAATTTTCAGGTTTTGATTTTTCTGCATGAAAATACCTCCATTATAAAGACTAAAAAGGATCTATTGTTGTCATTAGTTTTAGACTGAACATGATATTGATAGAATAGCGATTGTACATTTATACCAGTTGGAGATTTCTTTTTAATTAAAATCCAGGACTCTGGGGTAACAAATGTAACCCTACAAGCAAATGAGCTGGAAATGCTTACTGGTCTTCTCTAATTAATATATGACTAGTTAGAGTTATTGAGTAGTGGAAAAACATGAGAAAAGCCTGCAGTTGTAAGTTTGGTGCTATCAGAATCGAGTTCTGACCTTCAAAGCAGCTTCTAGAGCTGAGTTCCAAATTAATGTTTTCTTTCTCTCTCTTACACTTTCGGTTTCTCCAATTTCTTCTCTGAGCTTTTGTAATTATTCAAAAATTGCGCAATTGACAACTCTCTGTCTTTAATCAAAAATTCAAGCACAGTTTGACCTCTTTCTTTTGTATGGGGAAGATACGTATTTGTTTTTTTTATGTCTTGGCACATATCTTAGTTTGCTTCCATGAATAAGAATAGGAGATGTAGAAAGAAAATAAAGCTTTTCGAAGAAGCAAAAAAGAGACCACTTAATTCAAGGTCATTGCAAGAAAAAAGCTTATAAGAGATAACATAATAAATCACTCAAATGAATAAGGCTAACCTCCATCAAGTTGTATCCAGTTTTGCAGCTGACAATGAAGTAGTCTTGGTATTGATACAGGGGCTGTGGGTCCTTGATGATGGTGAAGGTATCTTTTGTCACAGGCTGTGGGCAACGGATTCCTATTGGAGATGAGAAAGAAATGAAAGAAGCAGCAGCAGAAAGGTTATTACCTTTTAACTTAAAAGTATTGGATGGGAATAATTACTTTCTATACTATACGAAATCTTCCACCCTCGGCTGTATCCTGATTCGTCTGTGAGAAAAATGACATCCACTGAAGAACTATTGGTTTCAATCATCCCTGGAGAACTTCTGCCACAGAATTCACCAATCTGTTTCATGCCAGCATGGATCTAGTAAGAAATTGAGGTTTCAGAAATGAATGTTCCATCAGTCAGAAGAAAATGTTACATAAAATGGGAAAGAAACTTTCTTGGGAGATTTGCCTAAAAGCTTCCATCTTGTAATTATCAAAAGCTCATTGGAATGAGAAAGGCTTTCCAAAATGTGACTTGTACTAAATTCAGAGTGTGGATTTTCTACATGGCTATTAGAACTGCATTTTTATACCTGTTTTCAATATTTCTATTAAAATCAACCAACCAACCTACCGATCAAAAGATACCTATCCATAGGTTCAAATTTGTTTTCTCTTTACTAGAAATAAGATGGAACTTATAGCAAAGACATTTAAATGTTGTTGAAATGTTTCTCTTTCTGCTTGTTTTGATGGATTTCCCATAATTATTTCTTTATTGTTTCTTTATTTAATTTCTATAGCCACCCATCTCAGCCCAGTGCCTCTAGAGTTTGGTTTTTCATTTTAGTTCTTTTATATAATTAACTTTTTTTGCAATTATATTTTATATTGATTTTTGATTTCTTTGATACTTGCTGCATTTTAATGTTTCTCTTAATTTATTGTTTTGAATGTACTTGTTTATTTCGTGTGTCACTTAAACATTTTTAAAAATTAAATAATGTAATAAATAAATCATCCAGTAATAAACACACATATATAATTATTAGGGCAAAATGATTGAATAAATGTTCATATTAGGGACTGCAGGGAAAGCCTCTCTGCATGTAGCAACAAAAGCATTTTGACAACAATGTGAACTGAGCAGAAATATGAAACTCAGAGGAACAACAAACAAAAGGTGCTCAATCTGGTAGCCTTTTGAGATTTTTCCCTGAGGAGCAGCTATAGAACATGTGTTGCTTGCTATAGAATAGAATAGAATAGAATAGAATAGAATAGAATAGAATAGAATAGAATAGAATAGAATAGAATCTGGACCTTGGAGATAATCTAGTTCAGCCCCCTGCTCAAGCAATCACAGACAACTGACTGTCCAGTCTCTTCTTAAAAACCTCCAGTAATGGAGCACCCACAATTTCTGAAGGCAAGCTGTCCTACTGGTTAATTATCCTTACTGTTAGAAAGTTTCTCCTTAATTCTAGGTTGCTTCTCTCTTTGATCAGTTTCCAACTCCATTGTTTCTTGTCCTGCCCTCCGGTGCTTTGGAGAATAATTTGACTTCCTCTTCTTTGTGGCAGCCCCTCAAATACTGAAATACTGCTATCATGTTATCCCTAATTCTTTGTAGCAGTGGAAGCACTTGGTGTGTAAATGGAGATTCTCAGTCATCCAGGTCATGGTTGTCCCAAAGGTGCTTTTTCAAGAGGCAACTGGACATTCTGTTTTTTCTCTGAAGATGTTTCTCTTCTCATCCAAGAAGCTTCCTCAGCTCTGAAGGCTGAAGAAGCTTATTGGATGCGAAGTGAAACATCTTCAGAGAAAAAACAGAAAGTCCAGTTGCCTCTTGAAAAAGCATCTTTGGGACACTTGGTGTGTAGTTGTGTTCTACTTGTACACTTGTAATACCTACAATATTGCAAGAGTCATTTGGACTGTAATAGGCATTTCAGAAAAAGCCAAGCTCCGTGGAACAACTCACCCTATCTGCAGTAGAGTTTACTTAAAAATGTAAATGGAAGAAGGTGACTATTTGGACAATAATCTAACTATTTCCATAGATATTTCTTAGGAAAACCCCAAACATTTTAATTCCACAATGAGAACCTAGGACTTGAGGGACAGACTGAAGTGATCCTTGAAGCTTCTCTGTTCCTGATCTATCACCCATTCTAAGGTTGAACCAAGTATTGAATGCCAACACCAGTTAGGAATTTATCAATCTGCAGTACCTTAAGCTGGTCATAAGGGCAGCGGACTTGTTGGTGGTCATCAATTTCAAAGGGTTGCAAGAACTTGAGGATAATGGTCATTCCTTTCTCTACCCTTATGCTGTAGTTACATTGCAAGTTAGGTGGATAGGGCTCAGGGTATCCAGGGCTTGACAAATACCCGGAGGTTTCTGTGAACAGTTCATTGCTGCAATTCACTGCAGAGCAAGAAACAAAAAAGGATTCACCGGAAGGAAAATTCATATAAAGCTTATCAGGTAGCGTATTTCTGGGACCTATTTCTTGTTGCACACCTGGAATAGTACCTTGATGGCACTAAAGACAAGGGTTGGCAGCTCTTTGAAGTAGACTAGGTGAGAAATCAGAAACCTCAGGGATTACAGGAACGCTAGTCTACTATTGTAAAGTGCAATAGCAGAATCTTAAAGCCATTCAGAGATTTCCTCTGCTGCTTCTCATACAAAAAGGGAATCAAAGTAGGATTGTTCTGAATTTCATTTTCATACTTTCTCCTCTCCTTTCCCAGAACTAAATTGTCACTTCTCCCCTAATGACATCTGCAAGCTTCCTCAATGTTCTCTTGCAATCTTCCACATTGATATTCTTCTTGGCATGATCTCCCTATTCTCTCTGGTATTCTGCTTTATTGGGTGATCATGTAGTCTTACCTTTGCAAGAATAACCATCATTCTGGAGTTGGTAGCCAGGCTGGCAAGAGCAGAAGTAGCCCCCTATATAGTTGTGACAGAAATGCTGGCACTGAGGACCATCTTCAATGTCATTTCTGGGGGCACACTCATCTAGATCTAGAGGATGAGATGAAAGCAGAGAACATAATAGTTTACAGGATTTTATTAATTTTGCATTCAAGGTCAGGTCATTCTTTTGCTCTTGAGCAGAAAAACAGTCTCAAGGCAGCTGTTTCCAGGGCAGCTTCCCCAGTAAAAGAGGAAATCCTAGTCCTCCTGCTTATGATATGCTTCTGCTTGCTCATATGTGCTGCACCACAGCTGGAGATTAATGGTTCCTGAAAATCGCATTCCTTCACCAGCAAATATTTTTAGATAGCTGCAGTGTTGAGGGTCTGGTGTTCTTCACTTAGCATGTTCAAGTTGCAAATCTTTACCTGCTATGACAGAATTGCAGGTGTGAAATAGCAATTTAAGCAATACAATTAAAATTAAAGTCTCCTGTGACCCAAAACCACAAGACATGAGAAAACCCACCAGACACTTGGCAAGCAGTTTGAGTTTATGATAGTTGCAGCTTCCTGCAACCTTCCCAGCCAGTTTCCAACTAGCTGCATTAGTGGGGAAGCAAATTGGGAAAATTGCAAATCATGATCATGTGATGTCTTGCTTAATGACTGTGCTGTTTCACTTAATGGCTGTGGCAAAAAAGGTCATAAAATTAAGCATGGTTGCATGAGGCCTCTATGAATGACTAAACAGTGATTTTTTTCCAGCTCCATTATGTAGATTGAGGAGTTTCTGCTTGATCTTGCAATACTTCTTGCACTATTGGATTCTCCCATCTCCCCATCTGAATGAAGCCACTCTACAGGCAAGCCATCTAGGGCTCTTAAGTGGGATGCCATGTCTCACCAGGTAAAGGCTCAGGATCAAGCTAAAGGCATGAAGGCGCCTGTAGTGTTAGAGCTAATAAGTTGAATCATGATAAAGAGGTGATACTTGGAGTATATGGTCCTCAGGTAATGTAATGTTTTTGATATGGGTATATTCCCCTAAAAAAGAAAATGTATAGCACTCATTTGTCACTGGAGCCTCATGCACCCACGGTGTCTTGGCATGCTTTTCATTCATTCAGGTTCACCAATTTCTACTATTTCTGGACAGGGCCAGCCTAAGTGCTAGTAAACCTCTCACTGGGGTATTTATGCAATGTTATCTTTTGAGCTGCCTTTAAAGATAATTTAGCAATTTCAACTGCTTCAAAAAATATAATTTCCCCCTGTAGGTCCAAATTGCCAGGACACCCATCCAGTATAGAAAGGCAACATTTGCATGGTAACATCAGTGTGTATGTGTCACCAGTTCATGTCAATGCAGTTTGCTGCAGATGCCTCTGGCTATATTTACATATACCTCTACATTGAGATAAACACAGAAGCTTGGAAACTGTATTTCCCAACCTCATTTATATTGAGCTAATTAAAATAGAGTATTTTTAAATACTGTGAAATGCTTCTTCCCAGATTTCTTCCCATCTGGGCTGAATTGCTATTTATGTGCTAAGCTCTCGACTGAATTACCTAGTCCCTCTTGATTGTTCATGCTTATGTCCTCTTCTGTTCCTTTCCTTTCCTCCCACCCTAAATATTTTTCATCAGCAAGCTTTGATTGATCTTGAAAAATGAAGTTGGGCCAGTTTGTGCTTAAGACTTCAGCAGGGTATATAGATTCTGTACTCACCCACAGCTTGATAATAAGCTAAGAATCCCTTATAGGAAACCACAATGCCGTTCTCCTCATTAGAGAAGTCAGACTGAAACAGGAGCCGCATTTGATTGTTGGTAGACAAAAATGCTTTGTCTCTTGGATGGTTGCCTGTGGCAGAATCTACCTGGCCACAGAACCGGCCTAAGTCCTTCTTGTTTGCTGTGATCTGCAAGTGTCCAAGGAGAGGAGGAAGGAAATATTAGAAACCAAAGAGCTCCTTGGCCAAAAGCCATAGTATCTTCAATTAACTTGACATATACATGGGGCATTGAATTATAATCCTTTAAAAACAGCCCATGCAGAAAGCATCTTGCCAATTTGCATGGAAACAAGGGGAATTTGGAAAACAAATTGAGATGGAGAAAGTTGGCGTGTTATAGAAGAAGAAGGAAGGAAATCAATATTCCCTCTAGTAACTTGCAACTGAATCTGAGCACAAATGCAAAATAAAGTGTGAGGAGAATAATAAAGAAGCCAAGAAGGAACTTGTGATACAAATACCAGTGAATACAGTAATATTTGACCCTTTATGGGCAGCAATACTTGGATCTCAGAGACCCTGGTTCCCATCGCCACAACCCAGCCTCTCTTCACATACCTTGACAAAATCATATCGGCAGGTCTCAGATGGCTCCAGATCAAACAGCCAGAAACTTAGCTTCACTCTGTAACCCTTTGGCACTGAAATGTCCCAGGTACTGATGTTGTTGTTTGGGTATGTTTTGGGATAATTTGGGGAAGTGATCTCCCCATAAAGCTTTGAGGTTGGCCTGGAACTGACTGCAGCAACCAAGAAAGTTCCCTGAAGCAGGAAGACAATGGGAGACCTGCCAACACAACACAACATAGGCATGTTTGAGAAGACAGAACAACAACAAAAAAAAGAGCCAACAAGTGGACACCCCCTCCAAACACAGATACGTACATTGAAAATTGAATTGGGCAACAAGCATCTTTAAATAAAATGCATCTTTTTCTTTTGAAACATCTTCTCAATGTTGTATAAATAGGACTTAAGGATTACAAACTTTGTTTTGCCTTTTAGCAGAGAAGCTTAGCTTTCTAGAGCTTTCTAGAGCAGTGCATGCTGTATGCCCAGCCTATCCAGTATATAATAGTACAATGATGCTAACAGAATCCTAGTGTGTATATTATAGTCCTGCAGGACTAGGACTACCAGATCTGGTTGTAAATATCCAAATGACCAGAAAAGTATCTCTTTCCTGCAGTGATTGTCTGAAATTTTGTAATTCAGATTCTATCCTTGTGCCTATGGACCTTCTAGCAAACTGGGTCTTGTAATTCCTGGTGGAAAGGTGGCATTCTGTCCTCTTGTACTAAAACAGGTCCTTTGTTGATCCAGAAAGTGGAAACCCATTTAACACATAGCAGGATAGTGTATGGTAGCCTTGAAAACTAGAATCCTTCAGAATTGTCAGAAACAGCAAGAGTGTCGGGAACATTGTGGTCTCTATTGCCAATTCTATGTAGACTAAACTCTCTGCAAGGATCCTAGAGCTAGCAAAGGAAGGAGAAAGGCAGCAGTAGTCCTTGAGTGGCTTTCAGTTTTGATTTCATCTCCTGTTGAAGTAGTTGCCACTCTGATTTGTTTGCTGTTGCTCTGCAGAGCTCTTTGGACCCAAAGATTATCAAATGCTGCGCAAAATGGCTGTGAAGGAATCCGGAGAGGAATTGCTAACTCTAATCCCAAATCCCTGTCTCTGGCCTACATTGACAATCCCTGACTTTTCAGTTGAAGATGAGCTAAGAGTCTTGAAGCTGAATGAAGAAAAGCACTATGTTGTACTTGCTAACCGTGCAAAAACAGGGCGCTTTAGCAACACCTTGAGGTTGTGTTATATTCTTCTAAGATTAAACCCAGCTCTGCAGTTCCTTCTTAGGCAGACCACAGACATTCTGTGTCCTTGGAGATGTTTCAATATATAGTAAAAGAGGAATCCTTGCGTTCCTTTTAACAAGTAGGCACCTTTGCCACCTCCCTTTCCCGCACAAACAACACTCACATGTTCGAAGCTGGACTTAAGCTCTCTTTTCTCCCTCCAGTTCTTGTGGTCTGTTCTTGGGAGTTTCAAACAGATTTCAATACATTCTTAACCCCTTTAGCTGTGATTCACTGAGATTGGGGTAGACTATGCCGAGTGGGAGGGAAGAGAGATAGCTGGTACTTTCCAGTCAATTAGGTAATAGTAATGACTTTCCTAAATTGTGTTCTGCTGCCCTCTGCTGCCCTCTGCTGTCCA
>JAEANM010029112.1:0-10242 GCA_017656035.1 Myanophis thanlyinensis | reverse complement strand
AGCTGGCTAAATCTAGGCGCAGGAAAGCACAGCCACTCGGTCTTAGCTGGGTTGAGCTGAAGTCTGTTAAGCCCCATTCAACTCCGCACAGCCTCCAGGCACCGGCCCATCACTTCAACGGTCTCATTGGGGTGGTTTGGGGTGGAAATAAACAGCTGCGTATCGTCAGCGTATTGATGGAAACTTACCCCAAAGTGCAATACTTTGTTCCTATTGGTTCCTTGAAGAGTACAGGTAGTCCTTGACTTACAACAGTTCACTTAGTGACCGTTTGAAGTTACAATGGCACTGAAAAAAGTGACTCATGACCATTTTTCACACGACAGTTACAGCAACCCCATGGTCATGTGATTTACATACGGTTGCTTGACAACTGTCTCATATTTATGATGGCTGCAGTGTCCTGGGGTCATGTGTGTTCCCCTTTTGTAACCTTCTGACAGGCAAAATCAAGGGGAAAACCAGATTCACTTAAGGACTGTGCTACTAATTTAACAACCGCAGTGATTCACTTAAGAAACACGACAAGAAAAGTAGAAAAATGGGGCAAAACTCACTTAACAAATTACTCACTTACTTAGCAATGTAAAATTTGGGTTTTATTGTGATTGTAGGTCAAGGACTACTTGTGGTTAGAACTGGTGGTCCTCCACTTACAACTTGTTGTTTAGTGACTGTTCAAAGTTAGGAACAACATTGGAAAAAATAATTTGTGACTGTTTTCTGACTTATGACCATTGCAGCATCCGCCTGTTCATATGATCACATTTTGGGTAATTGGCAACTGATTCATATTTATGATGGTTACAATGTCTCGTGGTCATAGGATTGCCTTTTGTGAACTTCTGACAAGCAAAGTCCATGGGGAAGTCACTTAACAATCATATTAATAACTTAACTGCAGCAATTCACTTGAACTTTGGGGAGAAAGGTCAAAAAACAGGTGTAAAACTCACTTAACAACTGTCTTGCTTAGCAATGGAAGTATTGGGCTCAGTTGTAAG
This sequence comes from Myanophis thanlyinensis, assembly GCA_017656035.1. Taxonomy (NCBI): domain Eukaryota; kingdom Metazoa; phylum Chordata; class Lepidosauria; order Squamata; family Homalopsidae; genus Myanophis; species Myanophis thanlyinensis. The sequence goes on along the minus strand of JAEANM010029112.1, from coordinate 9,238 downwards.
TTGACGACTATTTGTAACTTGCAGCAATACCAACCTGGAGTTGTCTTCTTACCATACTCCTCAATTCAGTGAAAGATTTCATCAAGTGTGATTTCCCCTGTGATTTGGAGCAGGGGTCTCCAACCATGGCAATTTTAAGACTTGTGGACTTCAATTCCCAGAATTCCAGCTTTGCTGGCTGAGGAATTCTGGGAGTTGAAGTCCACAAGTCTTAAAGTTGCCAAGGTGGGAGACCTCTGATATGGATCATCCCTGTTTTTCTGCACTTTTAAAAAATGTCAATGGGAAGCAAGTGTGAGCTCAGGGTGCCTTCCTCCCATTAGCTTTCCTCATTCCAAACATAGGACTTTCATGCCTCAGCATGATCTATCCAACAAGGAGGCCTCAAAGTGACCAACCCAACATCAATAGCATGTTCAAATAAAACAAGCTCCAAAACATATAGAAATTTGTAAAAAACAAAACAAAACAGGGGTGTACAAATAATCAGTTTGGAGATTCAATATGAAAACATCACAGTAGAATATCTTAACTCAGGGATGGGCAATTGTGGCCCCTTTACAACCTGTGGACTTCAACTCCCAAAATTCCTGAGCCACCATTCCATGCTGGCTCAGGGTTTCTGAGAGCTGAAGTCCACCAGTTGTAAAGGAGTCATAGTTGCCCAATCCTGTCCTAACAGAATTAGGTGTTTACATGGCATTGACGTATTGATTTATATCATATGGCTGAAGGGATCCCAGTATGAATAAATTTGATCCACTCTTATGACACCTGCCTACGGGCACCTGTTCCCCACCCCCATTCTAGTCTGAATTGAATCCATTCAATTCAACATTATCATTCAGAATTTAATCAGCTTGCAAATTTAATCCGATCAACATTTAAAATGAAAGCACCGGGGTTTTTTTGTATATTTATCTTGATTACTCTGAGAATATAGTCAAATTCCTCTTTCATAGGGAAAGAAAACTCTTGAGAAGTCTCAAGACAGATTTCAGCAAATTATTAGCTAGGTGTTTCATAGGCTTTTGCAAAACAAAACATTTATTATAGTAGTAGTGTCACTATCTTTAGTCTGTGAAATGATCATTAAATATCTTTTAATTTACCCAGAATGCCAGTCCAAACGGCTCAGAGAGTAGAAACAGCGAGGGTTTTTTATTTTTATATAAGGACAGCTGGGATGTGTATCAGAATTCTCATTCTTCCTCACAATGAGTGTTCTGTGATGGGCTGGGTTAAGAGAATTTTTAGCATCTGACAAGTGGATGGACCTAGAATTCTGTGAGAGAGATCCCAACGGCAGAAAATGGCAGTTACAGAGGTAAAAAAAGCGATACTCCTTTTAAAGCCTGTATGTACACGAGAAACTGTGCTGTGTTAACGTTTACATGCTACATCTGTCTCAGATAGCTGGCTGGTCCCAATTTCTCAGTAAGGAGGGAAAGGAGTCCCTTCCGGGTTTTATACTCTGCTAGTCACAGCCGATTTTAGAGAGGGTGATCATCTCTATTTCTTTAAGTCATTGAGCCAAGGCTGTCTGAAGACATTTCTGCAGTCATGTGGTCACCATGACACCGTGCTGCAGGACAAAATATACGATGAAGTGCTGTTATTTTCCTGCCAAACTGGTATCTAGTTATTTACTTGCATTAGCTTGCTTTTGAATCGCTAGGTTGGCAGGACCTGAGGCAAGTGACAGGAGCTCACACCATCACACAGTGCTAGGACTTGAACCGCTGGAGCATAGACCGCCCCTGGCTTCTTTTAAGCCACTGAGCCACAACCTCTGACAAAGGATTATCTGGCTCAGTTTGCCCACACACAGCACATTCAGAGTCAATTCAATTCTTATTTCCAGATTGGAGTAAGCACACAGGTCATTCAGTTCAGCCAACAACAAAAAAAGTATTTATTAAAGCTCAACAAACATCAAAAACAGCTAGCTGGCAAAACAGGACTGAAGGCAGGTAAACACAGGAAGGAAGGAAGAGAGATATGGAAAAACAGGCAAAAGATAAAAGGGCAGAGGTTTTGAAATAACAATCCCCATTTTCTATATCCAGGGATCAAAAGAAGAGAACTTTTTAAAGCTGCCAAAAATAATACCGTGGGTGGCTTTTGTTTATTCTATCTTTAACTCTTTTATGTACATAGTAGTGGCAGAAAAGAGACAGAAAGCACTCTCTGCTTTGTACCAGAAGCGATTTGGCAAATGGAGATGATGGAGATGATCTAATAAGGAGATGGCCTTTTCCTGTCCCAAAATCAGAGGGCTGGTAGCAGTGACATTTTCAGGATGGATCAGAAGAATGAAAGAAACTTTGCATCTAGTGGCTCATATCTATCCATTGATTATACAAGAAGAAACCCAATAGCAATAGCACTTAGATGTATATATCTTTTCATAGTGCTTTACAGCTCTTTCCAAGCGGTTTACAGAATCAACCTACTGCCCCCAATAATCTGGCTCCTCATTTTACGGACCTCGGAAAGATGGGAGGCTGATGCCCAGGTTTTCGGCTCTTCTAAGGTATTTCCAACAGCATATGCGATTCTCACCAAGAGGCCTTCCTCTCCAGCAGTTGAAACATCCTATTCTCCATTTCCTAGCCCCTTTAAGCTATTCATTTTTTAAAAAAAAATTAGTTATTATTAAATTTATTTGCTGCCCATCTTGCAGTTTGAGGCAACTCTGAGCTATTATTCTAGATAGCATAGGATTGTATTTCTTGTTACTACAGTATCATTTATTCTGCAAAATAGCTAACAATGAAAGAGTCTTCCAGCCCTTTTTCAGCTAACAAATCTGTTGTAGCCGAAAACCCGGTCTCTCTAGCTTAAAAAAATGCATTAGACGCGGGTATGAATAGATGGCCGCGAAGGGTCCCTTTATTAGGCTAGCCGCAAGCAAAACTCACGATGAGCTTTTGCAGGTCGTAACTGGAGGAAAAACTGGCAAGCCGCAGTTTTATAATTTACCGCGGCTTCGCCTGTCACGCTTCCCATTGGCAGGGTGTCCCGGCCAATGGGAATTGTCTATCCAGCAGCCAATCAGCCGCTGGTTCAGAAGTTTGCGCGGGCGGACCGGAGTGGAAACTCCGCCTGCTCATGTGTGGAGACACAACAAAATCAATGCCATTTCTGATAAACCACAAAAGCTTATGTTAAGCCCCACCTGTTAGCTCTTGAGGGATCACAAAAATTCTATAAGTCTTTTTGTCTATAATGATTTTGACTATCCTGGCTAAATGAGAGAGGGCTTGCTTAAGGTCCCAACCCATGTGAGCTGAATAGGTTGAGACCTTAAGCAAGCACCTTTATGTTTAGTTGGGCTTTCTCATGGGTAGTGAAGCTAGTGGAAGCCATCTGAATTAACATTGGTTTTTTTTTATTAAGCCGTAGTGGTGCATTGGTTAGAATGCAGTATTTGCAGGATAACTCTGCCCACAGCCAGGAGTTCAATTCTCACCAGCTCAAGGTTGACTCAGCTTTCCATCCTTCTGAGATCAGTAAAATGAGGCTTCCAGATGGTTGTCAGCAGTATGCTGACTCTGTAAACTGTTTAGAAAGAGTTGTAAAGCATTATGAAGTGGTATATAAGTCTAAGTGCCATTGTTAATGCTACTGTTATTAGTTACATGTTGACTTTTCTTGAAGAAATTGTTTGAGATATTTTGTTCAGCCCTTAGAGTTTTTACTGAGATGGAATAAACCTACTGTTAATAAATACATAAATAATAGATTCATAAATAAATGAAATAAAGGAAATTGTGACTACACAAATCCAGAAGCATTGACATCTGATACATAGCAGAATTTCCTTCTTATCAGGACAATAACACAATTTTTTTTGAAAGACTGGACCCTTCATATGGAGTTTTTGTTAAAAGAAGAAAAGACTGAATTGATTATTTACAGACAGTTAAGAGGAAGTTAATTACAAAGTTAAAAAAAGGAAGAGAAAGACAGTTACTTCTCAATAGAAAGAAGGATGGAAATCATAATTCTATTTTTTTCTTATCTTTCCTTTGATTCTTTATTTTTCCTTTGATTTTTTTATTGTATTTAATCATTCTTATAAAATAAATTAAAAAAAAGGGAGAATATTGCAGATGGATCACATATCCTTTTGCAAGGAAGAATGTTCTAATTTGGTTTCCCTGTCTAGCGGTTATAATATAGTAACTAGTCTGAATTTGAATGAAATAATTTAAAACAAGTCATTGCTGGGATCACATTTGCTATTGTCTGCTATTGTCATACCAATTATAGAGTTAAAACCAATTTTCCGGTTATTAGGAGCTCTCCAAATAGAAGGCATAAGAAAAGGCAGCAGCTAAATGTCTATAATAACTTAACCGAACAGTTAATTTATTAGATTGGTGGACTGGCGATCAGATGTTAATTTACTTTCATTAAAGGGTAGGCAATCTTGGCAGCTGGCATGGCGGCATATGTCTAGATCAGCTGCCACTTTGCACAATGAGCGCAGAAGAAATAGCTTATTTGTAGCAGATGATGCAACTCAGGGAATGGAGTGCCAAGAAGGTCTTGTGTCCCTTTTAATAATTGTAAGTTATTATTACAGTTGTGGGATTCACTATTACAATTTCTCAGGACCCTGACTGTGGATTGCAAAGACAGAGTTACTCAAATAAAGAATAAGCAAGGTTTACTAAAATAACAGGGAAATTCGCCAAGCCCTTATGAACTATGAATGAAATCACGATGCAGCAGGACATTATCCTACCTGGTGCTCCTCAAAGGTGTGGGGTCTTATCATTTGCAACTGAAACTGGGAGTGACGGGGGTCAAAGTCCCCCCAAATGATATGTTGAGGTACTTTACATCTGATCATAGTTATGATTTGTAGCTTATTAGTGTTTTCAAGTTACAAGAGCCGCAGTGGCGCAGTGGTTAGAATGCAGTACTGCAGGCTTCTTCTGCTGACTGCCGTCCGCCTGCAATTTGGCAGTTCAATCCCAACTGGCTCAAGGCTGACTCAGCCTTCCATCCTTCCGAGATCAGTAAAATGAAGACCCCCCAGATTGTTGGGGGCAATAGGATGACTCTGCAAACCGCTTAGAGAGGGCTGTAAACCACTGTGAAGCAGTATACAAGTCTAAGGGCTATTGCTATTGCTACAGGTACTCCACAACTACAATTCTAGTTTTAGAATGTGACGATCATTAAGCAGGACATCACGTGATAGTTTTATGAGCTTTTTTGTGGCAATCATTAAACGAATGCCATGTTCGTAAAGAGAATGCTGAAGTCATTAACGGAGCCCATTGTTCGCTGTGGAGCTGAAAATGCCGGGTTTTCAGCAACAAATGTAATCGTAGTTACATGAGTGTGGAATTCTGCAAATGGTTGGCTGCGGTCACGACTGTGGGGCAAGGGATAGCCATCATAACTTTGAATCTGGGTTATATGGAACTTTGGGGGAAGGGGGTCAATCATAACTTGGAATCATTGTTAAGTAGTTGGTTGTAAGTCGAGGACTACCTGTATTTGTATCATGATATATTTATAATTAAATATAAATAATCATTGGTTACTCTACTATTTTATTATTGTACAGGTAGTCTTTGACTTACGACCACAACTGAGCCCAGAATTTATATTGCTAAGTGAGACAGTTGGTAAGGGAGTTTTGCCCTATTTTATAGTTAAAGAAACTAGATAACTTTGGCCCACACACCTATTTTTTTTTCTTTCACATTCACCATATACACACATGTACCCATTCACACACTTGCAGAAAATCTGCTATTTGATAGCAACTCTAGATTTCAGCAGGGTAACCTTGGAGTCTCCAGAGTCAAAATGAAAACAGGTAAGAGGTCATTAATTTACTGAATGCATACACCACCACAATCTTATAATTTTACAAGTGTATACCCATAGTCCTTAATTTACGGCCACAATTGAGCCCAAAATTTCTGTTGTTAAGTGAGACAAAAGTGTATTTTCCATCACTGACTTTTATGGAGGGTCTTCCTTTTCTTCTCTGAATATAGACCAAGATATAATAATCGATGTGGTAAGAATTATAATTAATCTAAATTAGCAACTGAGAATCTCTTCCATATATAGGTAGTCCTCAACCTACAGTCACAACTGAGCCCAAAATTTCTGTTGTTAAGCAAGACACTTGTTAAGTGAGTTTTGCCCCATTGTTCAATCTTTCTTGCTACTGTTGTTAAGGGAATCAGTGCAGTTGATAAGTTAGCAACCCGGTTATTAAGTGAATCTGGTTTCCTCATTGATGGTCGCAAAAGCGGATCACGTGACCTTGGAGCACAGCAACCGTCATAAATATGAACTGATTGCTAAGCGTCTGAATTTTTATCACATGACCATAGGGATGCTGCAACTAGTCATCAGTCATATTTTCCGGTGCTGTTGTAAGTTAGAACAGTCATTAAATGAACTATTGTAAGTCGGGGACTACCTGTATAACAAAAGTTAACTCGCTACACCAAATAGGTTCACCAATAACTGTTTGTGGTAGTTTGGCATGTGTTGATATCTTTGCTAATACATTCCTCCTAGGCAATTAAAGCGAGACTGTATTGGTCCTTCGGGAACCACAGGTCCTAACTGCTGTGTCCAGTTTGATGTATTAATCAGACCTTGCACATATTTACAATTAGTGTGGTTCTGGAAGGCACATAATGGACCTGGTTGCAGTTGTTCCACACAATTATCTGACTGCTTGTAAAGAGCCTCGCTGATGTACGTACAACTCTGAGATTTCCTGAAATCTGTAAGGCACAATTAAACTCATGCCAGCCAAATGCTACCCTGGTTTTCTTTCCAAAATGTTTGCCAAGTGTTCAAGCAGAGCTACATTTCGTATGTAAAAGAAATGTCAATGGAGATTCTCAGCCATCTAGGTCATGGTTGTCCCAAAGATGCTTTTTCAAGCGGCAACTGGAACTAGAAGTTGAAGGACTCCAACTTCTTCATGAAGCTGAAGAAACTTCTTGGATGAGAAGCGAAACGTCTTCAAAGAAAATCCAGAAAATCCAGTTGCCTCTTGAAAAAAAGCACCATATTTCACTCCATTTCATACTCTGTATGACTGTGTATGTGACAAATAAGATTTGATTTGATTTGATTTGACGTAAAAGAAAGTAAGGTTCCCAGATTGGATACATAGGCAGTCACACAATTCCACTGCGCATCCAGCAGCAAAATCTGGTTTTAATGAGCCTGCATTGTCATAGACTTCTGGATTAACCTTGGTTGGACTGTCACACTGGAATCTAGAACAAATTCCTGCAAGGTAAAATAATACTACTACCCACCCCCCTTAAGAAATCCACCACCAATGTGATTCTCAACTTAGAGCAAGAGGTGGTTTGGATTTGATAGCCTCCATATATTTTGCATATTTAACTCCAATCATGGCAAGATTCCTGATTGAAATAATTGTCATGCCTTTTTTTTTAAAGTTTTAAATCTATGGAGATTCTGTCAGTGTATTTGGTTCACAGACTGAAAGAGACATAGTAACAAGCTCAGCCAATGAAGAGTCATGGCAACAAGGATAGCCAATGGGGACTGTTTGGAAACTGAAACAGTATTTGCTGGAGACAGAAAGGAGCCTGGGGGTAGCTAAGGCTGTGCTGAGCTCTGAAACTGAAACAGAAACTTAAGCATGCTGTGCTGAGCTCTGAACTAAAACTGACACTCCTCTCCTCTGCTTGTATTTGCTACCACGTTGGAAAAACCTGCCTTTTGGGTATTGTGTATTTACTTCATGTTATATTATATATAAAGAGAAGTTTCTTATATATAATGGAATCCTGCTGGATCAGTTACTTGTGTGTACTTCTGAATGTGTTTGCTGCTGCAAACTCTGACAGATTACCAATCATACAGATCGTGGTTATCCCGAAGGACCATCTTGGATTTTTGGCTTTGAAAATCAAGGAAAATGTTAAAAATATTTTGAATCCTGCCGATTTTTGCAGGCATCGTTCCAATCAAGTTTGGGACCTTTTCAAAGGATTCCAAGCAAAGGGATGAAATGTTCTTTTCATTCTTCCTTTCATTTGTTCTTTGATCTGCTGTAACGGGAATATACTGTGTGACCATCTCCTCTCATGTTTGTTCTTCTCCTAGGATGTCACATTTACTTTATTCCTCTCAGTCTTTACCGCAGTTCTGGGTTTTTTCCAATATGGCTACTGCATTGGAGTCATCAACGCTCCTCAACAGGCAAGTCCAATTTGATTATTTACATGTGCATTCATATCATAGCCCAAATTTGGAACTTGGGATACCTTAATTATCTGGATATCTTCAGGAAAGAAAAGCCAGGCTGGATTTCCCCCCCACCCCCCAAAAAGGGTCATTTCTGCTTACAACATTAGGCAAAGCAATATAAAAATATATTAGCCCTGCTACAGGTATGCCTCAATTTATGACCACAATTGAGCCCAACATTTCTGTCGCTAAGCAAGACATTTGTTAAGTGAATTTTGCCCTATTTTCTAACCTTCCTTGCCACGCCTTGTTTAGTGAATCACAGCAGTTTGTTAGTAATACGGTTGTTAAGGGAATCTGGCTTCCCCTTGCTGGTCAGAAGATCACAAAAGGGGCCACATAATCCCAGGACACTGTAACGGTCATAAATATGAGTCGGTTGCCAAGCATCTGAATTTTGATCAGATGATCTTGGGATGCTGCAACAGTGAAAAGTGATCACTGGAGATTCTCAGTCATGCAGGTCATGGTTGTCCCAAAAGGTGCTTTTTCAAGAGGCAACTGGACTTACTTTGTGTTTCTTTAAACATGTTTTGCTTCAGCTCAGAGCTGAAGAAGCTTCTTGGATGAGAAGTGAAACGTTTTCAAAGAAAAACCAGAAAGTCCCGCCAGTGGCCTCTTGAAAAAGCATCTTTGGGACGAGCATAAATCTCATTTGCAGTGCCTTTGTAACTTCAAATGGTCACTAAAAGAATTGTTGTAAATTGAGGGTTACCAATATTGGCTTGGATCTAATCATATAAAGAATGGTTGCTGGAACTGGGTATGTCTAGTTCAGACATGGGCAAACTACGGCCCGCGGGCCACATCCGGCCCGTTGGGACTTTTTAATCCGGCCCGCCGAATTAGTTACTAGCAGGAACCCTGCAGTTTCAAGGAAGACCCGACACAAAACACAATGGTGTTTTGCTGCCTGTTAAAGGCCAAATCTTTTCATGTAATGGTTTTTACA
>JAEANM010029111.1:0-10242 GCA_017656035.1 Myanophis thanlyinensis | reverse complement strand
TATTTTTTTCTCAAAAAAAATTTTGTAAGTCGAAATTTTTGTAACTAGAGGTCTTTGTAAGTAGAGGTACCACTGTATTATACAACAGTCTGAGTCAAAACTGAGAATTGATTCAGCTTTAAATATAGCATGAAACTGAAGTTATGAACTCTGACAATGAAATCCACAATTTTGATATGTTAAAATATATGTGTTAAATTATAGTGCAGGAATGATTTCCACTTTGAGTTACATGTTATGTTAAAATTTATTTTTAAAGTAATGAATTATTATGGACATTGAGGCATGCTCCTACAACTTGGTTAAAAATGTCTCCAAAGAGAGAATCAGATTACTTTTCTAGTAAAAATCATATAATAGTCTTGCAGCCGTTAACATATAGATATACACTGTATATAAAGCTAGTTCAGTATATTTTGAAAGAATACATGGTTTAATAAGGTTTAATAACAATATTGCAGATTGGTGTTCAATTTATAAAATTAGTTTCATTCTACAGTAGTTTCATCTTCCAGAACTGCTGAGCTTTAAATCACTATCAAATACAAACAAATGAACTGACTTACTCATTACATTTTCAGTACATTTTAGAGAATTAATTATTCATTTTAGTAGTTAAGAATGAAATGATATGTCAATAAAAAAAGCCCTGTACCAATTTTCTCTAAGAATTATATTTAAAGCAAATTTAATATTCCTCCATCGAAGTTCCCATTGTTACATCTCTTTTACTGCATTCAATTCTACATCCATTTAATCATGGAATCTTTTTATTTGTTCAGATCTGAAGTCATTTAATTTTGAATCCAGTCAACTTTCAGTATTCCTTCAATTCCTTTAATAGTATGGTGCTATTTATTTGAAGTTACAGAAATTAGGTAAATTGGACCATCACAAAATAAGAGTCTCAAAAGATTTTATTTTTCTTACTGATAATTAATTTTTGTAATCTAAGGACTTAATCTTCCACTGATCAAATTTTGTAATCCTTTCCTTTTCATTGAAATAGCCATTTAAAGAAGAAAAGAGGAAATCTGGACTTACTCATTTTCTATATTTATTGCAGATGTCCCAGAGATTTCTTAAGATTGTATCATTTCTTATATTTTTTTCCTGTTGTATCAGCTTGAAGATATTTATAGAGATTATCTGGAAAGTCTCCCCTTTTTGTAAAAGTAGCTGAGACATAAGGAGATTTAATTCATTTTGAGACCCATATTAAACAACTCATATAGTAATACTGCTCAAGGTTTGCAATTGCTAATGTACTTCTGTGTTTCCAATCTTGAAAAAAAATCTGGAATATAATCTTTGATCTTTTATTGGACTATATGTCATTCATTACTTGTTTATTCCTGTCACTTAATACCTTACTGCCAATATATTCTGGAATTGTTTGAAAAACAAAATTCAGTCTTGGTAAAAAAAAAATTTTTTTTAATCGCTTAAGTTCTTCTTAACCATGACAGTTTTAGTTTTTTTCCATTTAGAAGTATCTGCTATTCAACTTTTCCATCTTGATACATTTTTAAATCAATCTTTATTATTTTTGTCAGATATATTCCTAAATACTGAACTTTTTTGCTGTAATTTTAAACCCATTACTAAATGCAAATATTGCTGTTCTTCCTGTACCAAATTCAATAAAAATAAAACTTGACCAGCTATTTCTATGTAGGGCTGTAAGAGTTGAGCTATAAATATCTTGATACCACTAGATGGCAGCAAAGACACACAGGAAAACTATCTCTTTGCTGCCCTCTAATGGTTGACTGGATTGTTAAAGCCCTGATCTGACCTGGGAGATCTATGGTTCTGTTTATTTGGGGTTTGTGGCAGTGAGGATTGAGGCATTGAAGTGGGTTTAAGAAAGAAAGGAGGATGCAAGAACAGCAACAGAAAAAAGGTAATAGTAATAGTAATGAAACACAACATGATTACCCCATTGTGAATATTTAAATGGATCGAAATCAGAGATTGTTGAGCAGTTATAGGATCACTATTACCAGAATTAGCTCATGGTTTCCCCCCTGGACAAGCTGGCAAAAGATATAGCTGGATAATTAATTGATTTATAAAGTGTCTTCTGTTCAGAGGCGAACAGCCTCATATGGATGGGATTTGAGCTCCTTACCTAATTCTGTATTTCTCCAACAACTCCACAAGAAATTTCTGAAAGTTTTAAAGTTCTGATACACAAGGGTTACATTCACATAGCATGCTGAGCCTGCTGATGGCATTATCCCATTTTCTAGATTGGCCTAAAACATTCATCCAAAAGCTAATAAGATGGGTTGGGTTTCTACAGTAAACAATAAAAAAAATTGTCAGCCTTCCCAGGTAGACCAGACAGGAAATAAGACCAGATGATCTAATTCTACTTTACTGCAAGGCTACATTAAAAGATTAATTTTGCAAGTCTGAAAGTACAAATCTCCCGCCGGTTTCTTTACAGCCTGAGAACTGGTGTGTATGGGGACTTTCTGAGCCTTATTTTCTTGCCTATTATACAGATGTGAACTATGCTTTTCCTTTTCTGACCATCCCCTAGGCAGCATCTCTTCCTTCCACCACCCAGGTCATTCCAATACCATTACCAAAATAGGTTACTGGTGTTAACAATAACCAAGAACAGCATGGTATATACGGATGCTTCTGTTAGGCGTTTAGCTGACCTGCTTAAACGTCTGCTTTGAACACAGCCAGCATTGTATAACTTGCTGCCACAAGAAATAACATCTGTTATTTTACAGATGCAAATTTTGGAAAAAGATTTGTGAAGCGGAATGAATGTATTAGGATAAGGATACATCATTGATAACTGAATTTCCAGGGACAGGTATTTTATTTTAAAATATAAAAAAAATGAAAATAAAGCCTTGGAATATGCCAGGTTGATTGGCCTCCTAGATGCACATACAAGTAGACCTTCACTTATAACCATTCATTATCAACCACTTGAAGTTACAACAGTGCTAAAAAGGTATATTTACCAGAAGCAGTATGCTCCATCCCATATTTGGGTAGACCAGGTTGCCCTGATAAAAACAGTGCTGAAAATGCTACTTACAAGTGGTCTTCACATTGATAGCATCCCCACAGTCACATAATGGTGATTCAGGCACTTGGCCATGTATTTTCAAGAGTTGCAGCATTCCCAGGTCACATGACTGCCATTTGTGATCTTCCAGTTATCTTCCAACAAACAAAGTCGATGGGGGAAGCCAGGTTTATTTAATGACCATAGCAAAAACCTCATAAAAACCAGATACAGTTTATGATGACTCACCTAATGACCAAATTGCTTAATGATGGATGTTCCCATCTCAGATGTGGTCATAAGTCAAGGATTACCTGTAGTAGTTGGCCACTCCTGGATATTGAGTTAGGTGGACCTTTAGTTTTTCTATGATCTCCTGCTTCCCAGCTCTGCATGGAAATGGTTTCTGGCACAGGATGGCATGAGTCATATACTTCTCTAAGTTGCTGCAGTCCTTCAAAAGTATGTGAGACATTCCTGGCATGTGCAATGTACAACATACGCACAGCCCAAGCACTCACTCGCTCATTCGTTGCGGATTAACCTTGGCTGGGTGAATCTTGAAGGAAAGACAGCCAAGACTTGAGATGGATGATACACCACCAGCCAGAACAGCTACGTGGAGAAGCAATGAGGAGACTCAAGCTCAGAGGGACCGCTTCCAAGCTAGAGCTTAGGCCCATATGGCTCCTCTTAGGAGGAAGAACAAAAGCTCTTCCATCTTCAGACAACACCTGGCAAAAGATGGAAGCAGGATGGCTGAGGTAGTAGGTTGGACAGTACCATTTTTTTTTTTACTAGAGCTAGACTAGATCACTTCTGCATGCTCCTTTATGCCAAGATCTTTCCCACAAATCATCAGCACGCAAGAATGACTTCTAGGCAGGATTCCAAGGAGACTGCCATTTGTTTGTATTTGTCTAAATCAACCTTGGCAATTTTGTATGGACTTTAACTCCCAGAGTTCCTCAGCCAGAAGTCTTAAGATATTCAAGTCGTCTCAACTAGAACATCTTAAAGTTGCTCAAGTTGAGAAGCAGTAATCTAAACACATGATCCCATAGACACCCCTACACTGGGAAATGGTACTACCTATCCCTTTCTTTCAAAGCTACCATATTCCTTTCTGCTACAAATATTTATTATTTATTTATTAGCAATACTTCTATACCGCCCCCTCTCCCGAAGGACTCGGGGCAGTGTACAGCCATCTAAAAACATGAAAAATATAACAATTTAAAAAAATTAAAATAGATTAAATTAATGGCCAATTAAAACCGAATTATAGAAATGTTAAAAAATTTAAAACAATTTAAAATTACCAAAACCAGTAGAAATCAATTAAAATCCCCAACCAATAGTACTAGGCCAGACCGGCTTGTTGGAACAGAAAGGTTTTTAATGCACGCCGGAAGGTCCATAGATCCGTGATGGTTCGGATCTCTGGGGGAAGTTCATTCCAAAGGGAGGGTGCCCCCACAGAGAAGGGGCTGCCACACGACACCGTCCTGACAATGGAACCCCAAGGAGGCCTGCCTTGTGGGAACGCACAGGTTGGTGGGAGGCTGATGGTGGAAACAGGCGCTCCTGTAAGTACCCAGATCCAAGCCATGGAGCGCTTTAGAGGTGAGAACCAGCACCTTGAATCGCACCCGGAAGGCCACAGGGAGCCAGTGCAGCTTGCAGAAGAGGGGTGTAATATGGGAGCTCTGAGGAGCCCCCAGGATCACTCGCGTGGTGGCATTTTGCACCAACTGCAGCCTCCAGATGCTCTTCAAGGGGAGACCCATGTAGAGAGCATTATGAAGTACCTGGCAAGGAATCTTTTGAGGTACGAACTCAGATAAGCAAATCTTCACAATAATAAGCAAACTAATTGTCTCCTACAAACACCAATTCCCTTTTGCTCTTATTTATTCCCTATGGGAGGGGCCATTCAACATCCACTTGTGCCTTTACTTCCAAGTCAACCCCTGCTCCTTAGTTGTTCCCTTCTTCTGACAGCTCTATGCATATGCGCATCTGGAAGAGGCTTCGATTGTTCTTTTTCCCACTGATCTCCAACTCTGAAGACAGCTGATAAATGACAAAGAGCCCTAGCCCCATCTCTGCCTCTGATGCAAAGCACCCATCAGAGCCTTTCCCAAACTCCAGGACTGGCCCATGTTCCTCCCTAAACTTCTCACTCACCTGGCGGCTGAACTGGTATGCCAAACTTGTGCCGCCACCGCCACCATCATGTGCAATGGTACAATAAACGTTGCACGGTCCTGCTCCAAGAAGCTGTATAGGTATGTGAACCTTGCAGTGGTTCTGCTACTGTCTCATGCAATAGTAAAAAAATACCTCACAAGATATTTTTTCATGAGAAGTTGGAAGGTCTGAACTATTTTTTTTTTAACCAAAGTTCTATTTTACTTGCCCTGCAAGCAGCAGGAAAGAACAGAGTTGGAAAGTAGGTTAGTGGAGAGATGTGGCTGCCCTGGGAGGGGCGGCCAGGCTGAAGGGCCCTCGAGTAAGTTGGTGCATGGGGCAGCTGTGTACCCCCTACCTTACTTCATCCACCCTGCCACCACCTCACTTTGTTTTTCTTTACAATGTGCAGCTTCTCATAATAAAGAGCTGCAGGCAATTCTGGAAGATTGTGGGAAGTGCGTGCTTATGATACTGTAGAAGCTGACAGCTCAACTCTTTAAAGCAATCAAATGTTTGTGTGTGTGTGAATGACAGAGAGAAAGAGAAACAGTGGAGGGGAGTAATGAGAATTGCAGGTAACACTGTTTGAAAGGATTTCCTCTCTGCCATTTCTCTTTCTCACACAGACATTTGATAAGAATGGCAGAGGGCAACTCTGGGTAAAGGGACTGACCCTCCCCTGCCCAGAAGCAGTGGGCAGCCTTCACAATAATGGGTTTTGGGGTACAAAGGAGGAAGGGCTGATCTCTCCCTCCCTCCCACTTCAGGGTCACCACAGAGCCCCCTTAGGGCAGCACGACAGTTGGTGAAGGGGGCTCTGGTAGTAAAGCAGTGGGAGAGGTGCTCCAGAGATCTGGGCTAGTTGCCCATTGTCAGGCAAGAGGAGCCCAGTCAGGCTGCTGAGCGCAGTGCAGCCAAGAAAAGGCCCCATGAGGCCAGTAGCAACAGGTGCAGCAGGCCCAGCCACTGGGTAGAGGCAGAGGGGGGAGGAGCCAATTCAGATGGGCTACATGGCTTTCTGCATCATCATAGTAGCAGCCAGAGCAACACCTGAGTTCCAGGTCTGGCAGTGTGTGTAATTGCCGTCTGCTCCAGGTTAGCCACAGAAGAGAGGGGCCCTCGCCTGCAAGGTTGCCTGATGCTGTGGGCAGGGATGGAGCTGGAAAGAGTGTGCTAGAAACAGGAGACAGCTCCCAGCTGTCACTGGCTCAGATGATCCGTGGGCCACAATTAAGGGGTGCTCACCACCTTCTGCACCTCAAAAAAAAAAAAAGACTTCCATGAAAATAAGCCCAAGAGCTTATTTTGAAGCCTAAATGAAAATAAGACCCAGTCTTATTTTCAGGGAAACATGGTAGTTTAATCAGGGTTTTTCCACTAAATTACTTACTTCAACAGACATTCTGGTCCGTTTTATCTTCTGTTTAATACTGCACATGATCTTTACTCTTGTGGGTAATTGCTAGGGTGGAAAAGCATAAAAAACATAATGTAACAGATGTTTCTTTTCAATAGACCAAACAAAATGAGAGGAAACAGAATTTTATGCTTCATGCATATTTTTACTAAAGATCTTGTGCTTTTTATTTACACACACACACACATGTAGATGGAAGTCATAGATTGCTGTCTAGTACATATAGTTCATTAAGGAACTATAAATAGATCTGAATTTCTATTGGTGTGATACTAAAAATATTCCTACCAAAATAGAGTGATACAGAGATCTTACTTAAATCAGGTCCAATTCATTTGTGTGTGAGAGACACTCTGTATGTGTCTATATATTTTAGGCATATCCCTGTCTGAATGAAGTGTCCATCTTCTCAGATCCTTCTCTACAAATGTCTGTAAAAAGAGAATCGATGCACATGTCTGTTATTCATATAGACCAGAGATGACAAATTGGACTTCTTCGAAGGTCGGATCAACATTGTAGTTTTCCTCTGTGGGCCAGCCAGATGCGGGGGAGAAGATGGGACGGACGTTTCCTGCAGCACTTTGCCAGCCAAAATGGGGTGCAGGGACCCTGCATGCAGCCCATTTTGGCCTGGACAGCCTCCTGCAACTTTGCTGGCCAAAACAAGGATGCGGGGAGGCCACACACCCTCCCCTGGCCACTTTTTCGCTAGCAAACTGATTTTCCTATTTTGATTAGATAAATAATAGTAACTATATTTTAAAGACAATAAGTTTTGAACATATCCTCCTATACTATTTAATGTCAACTATATATAAAAAGAAGCTGCATCCAATTAGGGTTTTAAAAAAAATATATCTTAGTGTTATACCACACATCACAATTGTACAGAGTATTAACTTTCAAGCAAAAAGATAATCCAAGTCACAAAGATGTGTGAATGCAATACCAGTTGCCATCTGCTTAAACAAAATAAAAATTTTCCTGGGATCATGCTGTATCTTTGCAGGGCAAAGAGGCAATCTTGAAAAAAGATGTAACTGTTTAAGAGGTTACCAACAAATGCTGTGGGAATGTACTCTTGCACTCCAAAATACCTCTTTTCCTTTAAACCTAAAGTACTACGTAGCCCAATTACATGTTTCAAAGTATTAGAAATGATGAGAAATCATTCTGTAAGCAGCACTTAACCCATGAAGATGTGGCATGGAAACTGTTCTCCACAAACTTTCTAAACAGTTCTAATTGTTTATATAATACCCCTCCCATGCCTGGAAATTCTACTCGGTCATTGGAGAAATAAAAAAGATGTATGTAATGTCTGGATCTAAAGAAAAACATCAAAATTCACAAAATCTGAGCAGTAACTTTTTACTTCTGACAAAGTTCGTAAAGCAAATTTTATCATTTGCCTTTTATAAGTTCAGGTTTCAAAGTATGACTGCTCCCCAGAATTATATGTTTTTGTTAGTTCCTTAAAACAAGGTATTAAAAATAATAGCCACAAAAGTTCCATTATGCTGTAAGAGTAATGTAGATATATTTCTTCCCTATTAACTAGTAATCTACTGTGACATAGATAGCTGTATAAATTAAATAACTGATAATCTGATTACTCAAATATTATTCTGATTTTTTAAATATAGTGAGTGTCATTGAAAAAGTTCTGAAAGCATCATCAGAGTTGGAATGGAGTTTAAAGACCTTCACACAAACTTTTGTTATGTTGCACTTATCCCTCTTTTTCCCTCCTCCCTTTTCCCTCACACACACACTTTTTTAATATTTTAATATATTGAAAGTTGGGAAAAGTCCAAATGTTTTTAAAATATGAGCTTCTGTGTAGTGTTGGATGGTTATGCTGCAAAAACAATTCAGATTGCCTGCTTGTTTACATAGTTTTAAGGAAGAAATTGTCTGGTATTATGCTATAAAGAGCTTTCTCTGATGCTTTGTTTGGTAATAAAAGAAATTATCATAAGATACATTAATTCTCTGTATCAGGGCTAAAATAATCAGTGTTTGTAACTTTGTTGGGGGGTTTTTTTTGGGAGAGGGGGGGAGGGAATATTTGTTTTCATAGCAGAAACTCCAGTAAAATACCATAGTTTTAAACTATACATAGATGACAATCAAAATATTCTTCCCTATATTTTTAGTTTCTTGTAACACAAATCTAATACAGAGGTTCCAAAATTTCTCAATTGATAGTGCGCCCTTACTGTCTCAGTAACCTTTTCAAGGCACCCCTAGAACTGCCAAAATATTTCCTTAAAACCAATCTTGCAACGTGAAGACATTGGAAATGGATGTGGGAAAGCTGAAAAAAATCTCTCCGCACCCTGTCAGTTCAGTGTGGTGCCCCAGGGTGCCACAGTAAACTGTTTGAGAATCATGGGTCTGGTATTACTTTTAAGTAGAAGAAATAATTAAATGAAATAGTTCAGAGCCTAGAAACAAGAATGCTAAGATTAAAGATATACACAAAATATTTAAATTAAGGATTTTTGGTGAAAGCCTAGATACTCAGAATTTACATGTTCTTATACAACTTCTCTTCAAAATGATTTTTATTTATTCAAATATTTATCCCATCTTTCTTCTTATTTAAGCACTAAAAGTAGTTGTTCAGACTTCAGGCCCAATTTTCTCATAATATATACATGTTGCTAGAATATAAAGACACAAACAAGTACTGTATTTTGTACAATATTTTATTTACAAGACACATTTCTTCTGTTCTGCATTTAAAGTAAAGTCATGTGGAATTTCAGAGAATAACTTTACTCCTTTGATTTTATACTTGTTTCTCCCATTAGTAAGGAAAAGTCCAACATGATGATGGTTGGGTTTTTCCAATTTCTCTTTTAGAGTTTCAGCAGCATTAATTTTCTCTTCATAGTCAATGTATTTCTGTGAAAGCTACACTTCTGGTGAGGTTTGTCTGATTGCCAATTGTCAATTTATTGCTTTGAACTATCTCCCTTTTAGGCTAAGATATTTTACACTGCCATTAATTGAACCTTTTGTTCTTGATTCTTCATTTCCACAGATGCAGTTTTTCTCTTACTTGAGGCAGGACTTGCACAGTATTGTTCCTTTTTAATCAGAGTTTAAAAGCAATTCATTTTGTTCTTCAATCCTTCCATATATTCTTTTTAGCTTTTAAGAGCCCAAAATATTCAGTGCACTCCTTTTGCCAGTACTAAGGCATTTACACCTCCATCAAGTGTTTGATTGTATCTTTCAACTGGATATTTCCAAGCCTAACAACAGTTATTTTCTTTTCCTTGTTTATTTTCTTCCTTTGTTTTGTTCATTTCCTTGATGACAGCTCCCAGATGCTGTCTCATGGTGTATTCAGCTATTTCCTTTTTGGTTTTCTGACTGAACTTCTATCTGTTAAGTTCCCGACCCGATCCCAAACTGCTAAAAAAGGGCCAGACACGACATTCTTTCTTGTTGCTTTATTTTCAAAAGTGGCACGAGCAAAACTCGCAAGGATTTACATAAGGCCGGGGGAAGGCGGGGCACAGGAGAAAGGAGGGCTGTGGAAAAAGGAGAAAGGAGGGCTGTGGAAAAAGGA
>JAEANM010029110.1:0-10242 GCA_017656035.1 Myanophis thanlyinensis | reverse complement strand
TAAACCCCATCCAACTCCGCACAGCCTCCAGGCACTGGCCCATCACTTCAACAGCCTCATTGGGGTGGTTTGGGGTGAAAATAAGCAGCTGGGTGTCATCAGCGTACTGATGGAAACTCACCCCAAAACCACGGATGATCTCACTATGTCCAGCATCCAGTATTTCTAGCACCAGAGAATCATCCTGTCCAGTTGGTCAAACACCAGAGTTTCAGTGAATCTGAGCCTTTTCTGGTTAGCTCAGTGCAAAGCTTTTCTGGTAGAATGACCAGCACTTAACAGTATCCTACATATTTTATTGATCACTTGATAGAGCCTTCTTTTCTTTTTCTTTTTCTTTTTCCTTTTCCTTTTTCTTGCTCTATTTGTATTTCACCCTCCCGCTATTCTGCATTCACTCCTTCACTCTTACAGATTTCCCCTTTCTACTTTAATGTAACTCTGTGTTCCTACATTAATTTGATTACCCAAAATTAATTTCAATTACAATATCAATTTCACTAAACAAGAGTATCCCTTTCCTATCAAATAAGTGCACAAACCCTAATTTTCAGCCAATGTTTTCTGTTATACATTCTAAACCTGCTGTAGAAGAGTATTCTTTCTCTATATGCCATTTGTTCCATAAAACTCTAGTTCATGGGTATCAAACTTGATCGCATCATGAGCCAGATCGTGACATATTGTGATGTTTTTTGTCTTTGTGGAGCCGGGGTAGGTGTGGCCTGTGCACGATGTATCCAGCCCACCAACTTGACAGGCCTGCTCTAGTTTTATTTGTAATTAGCCAGCCATTTGATCATTTGAACATTAATACATTATTTGTTAATAACTAAAAATTTGAGTAGTCATTGACTCATACATTTTTCCCTGTGAATCACTGCTCTCCTAAAAAAACAATTTTATTTACTAATCAAAAAATGATTCAACATATTTTCTTTTCTCTATGGCATACCCCTCCCTTCCTGTTAATAATTCCACAATAAGTGGAAACAAGACATTTTCATAAACTATTATGAAGAGGCTTACTTCAACCAATCATAGCTATAGTTAACTACATTTTGTCAGAATTTAGATGACAGAATAAATTACAGTTAATCTAATAAATAAAGCATTGCTTTCTCTCAGAGAAACTGAGAGAGAGATGTTTATTTATGAGGTATTATGAATAATGAGCAGGTTAGTGTTATATCCAAACCAACCCATTGCTCAGAGATAACAAACCAAAAAGATAAAATCCAAAATATTAATTGCCATGAGAACTGTTTTAGAATTTTTTATTTTCCTCCTAGCAAACTCTTTACTTAATTACTTAGTTCTTAATGAAAATTGTGATATTATATTTTTCATAATCCCCAGTAGCTCTCAATTTCATAGGTTCATAGAATTTTTAATAGGCTTTAGATTTCAGACTTATATCAATGCCCCTTGTTTAGACTTCAAGTTTCACAGTTGAAATACAAAAGTGTGTGTGTGTGTGTATTTTGCTAAACTCTATAAAAATGTTCAAGTTTCAGAAAATGTGACAAATCAGTTTAATACTGACAAAGTAAGAAAACAATTCAATTTGTGGAAGGTGCCTCTTTTTTTTGAGGGGTATTTTTTGTGTTGTGTTTGTGTGCGTATATGTGTGTATGTTTTCCTGAACAAGCAGGTGCTGTTCTGGGGTCCCGGGAATTGGCTCACAACAGAAAGTCATGTGATTAGCTATAATTGGTCTGAGATCATGAAATACACAAAGAATAATATTGAAAAATCTCCTAGCAACATCCCCATTTAGGAGCAAAAGATACTGTATCCCACCAATACTAGTACCTTCAAAGCAAACCCTAATGCAAATTCAAAAGTTTTAATTATATTCTTATAATTCAATCATTTAAAAAGGATTAAGATTCTAGAGCACTTTCTTCTAAAATTGCATTTGTTTCCAAATTAATTATGCTGCATTTAAAAAAAATAAACTTGCAAATATGTTCTGCTGTATAATGTTAACAATAGGATCATTAATTCTATAACTCTTTTTAATTGTATAGAAATAGTACATTAGGAGCTAAAGAAATTAATTAAATCAATTAAGTTGGTTGCTTTGTTCTTTCAAATGGTGTAACTCAGAAGTTAATATTCCCCAGCTCCAAAAGTACAAGGATTACATTTTCGAAACTACTGCATTGATTTACAGTGGCATTAATCAATTAATTATTAATATGCAGCAATGTGGATTTATGCATTATAATGATTAAAGAAACTTGTGTGCTTTGATTTAGTTATAAATAGTAGTAGTTAATAGCAGTCATAACAGTAGCAAATGTTTACAAAAATAATGAGATCTTAGATATTTATATGAAATTACTATTATGCAATATACCCTTCTATCCCTCTCAAAATTAAGAAAAAATAGGAAAAATCCCAATTCAGTGGAAAAAAATTAAAATTGTCACATTCATGAAAACTTACATAGACTTGACTCATAATGTGAATAAAACTGAAAAGTCTTTTTTTCTGCTTTGCTATGGACAATGCATATATGTATAGGATACTACCGCGAATAACATCCAACTTATGTAATAACAAATCCTGACTTGAACTTTTGTTGGAAAGAACAAGACAGGTTAGTAATTATTCTTATATCAATTATATTTCAATGGCTTTTTATCATTACTGAGTTTCTTTAAATCAAGGACACTAGGAGATAATTTATTTAGAAAGATGTACCTATGGTAGGAAATCTATTCCCAACCCAGCTCTCCTTGATCTCCATAATAGAATATTTTATCAATAGAAGTGGAATTATAAAAGATTCACAGACATTTCACTTTACTTGAAGTGAAGTAATTAAAAGTACTTTGTATGACAGCAGTGCCAGAGTTCTCTGATGCTTGTCATAATTTTGCTGGAAAAACTCATACAAAATAATATTTTACAATGTTCATTTATAAGCATCTTATATAACTAATTTTGTTTATTAGATTTATATCCCATCTTTAATTCAGAGATTGTATATATTGGTTAGAGAAGATGCTAAAGATACTAGTAAAGTATTCAAAATTATTAATATTATATACAATTTGCATGTAACACACTAATTTAAAAAGATTAAACTGACAGATAAATTGTCAGAATGGAATAATATTTGGGTACATACAACACTGAGAAAGACAAGATTTATTTTGATCTGCACATCCTATTTATCAAAATCAATCAAGTAGTCAATCCTGGATTAATTTACAGTGACAACACCTTTATCTGAATGAAAGCCTCCAGCATACAGTATCATAAAGTATTATAGAAAACTGAATTAGGAGATCTAAATATAAAAAAATGGAGTTAGGCTGCAAATCTAATTTTGGTTGACTGGATTATTACTAATGGAACTTACCTCTAAATAGCTAAAAATATCCTGAACTATAAATACTTATGGATAAGTAGAGATACTGACATCAGCACCAAGGACAGCACCATTTCTTCCCAAGGATTAGTTCATTTCTTTCAGTGAGAAAAGTTGAAAGTAAAATTAGGGAGTAATTGTAATTTGAAGAACCATGAAAGACACATAGAATTACTTCTGAGCAGTTTCCTTTATTGTTCCTCATCTACAAATAGAAATCTTGCCAAACTAAACCAACTATTTACACTATTTATATATTCTGGGAATTGCTAGGGAGGAGCCTTCTTAATTCTTCCTCCAACTTTTCCCCTGATCAAGCTTTGCTGTCGGTTTGCTCTCTGGAATGCAGCATCTTCCTCAGGGGAATCCAGACTATATTCCACCACAGCAATGCATTTACTAACCACAAATTAAAACATTATCGATGTCTGTCTGGACCTGAAAGAAAATATAAAAGGGAGAGTAAAGGGAGAATACTGGCCTTGAATTTGAAGCCTAGATTTCTGTCAGCCCTTCAAGTTAGGACAATAAATAAACAGACAATAATCAGACACTGAAAATATTCTATGAATGCTACACTTTTTTCTAAGGTGCAGGAACAGAATCTTGAAAACCTACCCAAGTATGTTTGTGTTCCATTTTAGACTAAATAAAGTCAATGTGGGATTGTTTTCAATTTCTTCCTGATACCTGCTTCAGTCTCTGGACTATGATTTCTTGTTCAAGAATCTGTTTAATGACTCCATATCTTTCCCAAGGTTATCTCTAAATTTCTTACAATATCTTCCCCATCAAAAACCCTTTGCCCACCTGCATACAAAGATGAGCCAAGCAAGTTGTTTAAGGCATTGGCTGCCAACTTACTCCTTTGTATCTCATTTATAAATAGTTCCAGTAACTTGCCAAGGTAAATGGGCAAGTTTGGCAGAGAAGAGTGGGATGGGAAAGTTCTCCCTCTCCTCCTCCTGCAATTAACATATTTTTTTAAAAAAAAATTGTCCAATTCTGTGTTGTGCCTTATCTCACTCATTTCTCAGTTTATCAGTAGATCCTTCCCTAAACTAGACAATCAAAGCAAAATCATTTCACCCACATCTCTGAAAACCAGGTTTATTTGTATAAATTCAGCTTTAGTTTGCAAATCTCTTAATTTGCTCTTCTGGACAGAATATCAAAACCAGCCTCAAATCTTTGGATGAAGGTTGGGTTAATTATACAGTGGATCACTGACTTCAATAAGGGATACAGCCCTTGTGGCAGCCTCTCTCTCAGTAATGTAAAGAACAAATGTACATTTAGAATGATCTGTGGAAATATCACTCATCAATTCACCATAAATAATTCATATTGATTCATGAAAGCCAGAAATTAATTCTGACTATCCTACCCGTTAGCTTTGGTGGTATTATTTCCATGAGAAAGAACCCACCCTGGTTGTTTTACAAGTGGGTTGGAGTTGTGCTGAGGTTTTCCTGCAGGGCTATTGTGAAGATTATGCTAGGCATCAGATGGACAAAAGGATCCAAGTTGGACTCCGGCCTTGATGCAGATCCTGCATAGGTTATTGGGGCTGGGTCTAGCATGATTATCTGGGGAATAATTTGATTCTGTTGTTCCTGAGAAAGTGGACAAGGTTCTTAGGGCTGTTAATGCATCCATTTCTCTGATACACACCCCTCCTGGCTGGTCAAGGGCTCAGGAAAGGGACTGTATTTGGATTCTGACAATGGTTAATTCCTCTTTGAGGGAGGGGATAGTTCCATTGTCTCTCAAGGGACCATCACTAGATCCCATTAATCTAGACAAATTTTGTTTGGTTTCCAAATCCTTCCTTTCCAGGTTGTAGGTAATTGCAGCTTAAGAGGACTGGCAAAAGAATCTGGATCCTTTCAGTTAGGATTTAGGCCTGGGTATGAGTCTGAGACAGCATTGATGGTACTTTGGGATGACCTCTGGTGGGAGTAAGATGGGAGTAATACATCCATTCTTTATTCTTATTTATTCAGTAGCATTCAATATCATCAACCATGGTATTTTTCTGAATTTGTTCCAGGAATTAGAGGTGGGAGACAACATAATGTGTTCATTTTCCTGCTCCCTCCAGCTGAGTTCCAGTCAGTATTGATAGCAAGAAAAGATCTACCCAGTAGCTCTTATTTGTCGGTTCATCAGGGTTCTGTACTTCCTCTATTTCTGTTTTAAGACCTACATTAAACCTTCAGTTGAGTCATTTATTAGTTTGGAGTGAACTATTACTCATATGCTGGTGATATCTAGCTTTATATCCCCATTCCAGACCTTATGAGTGATGGCATGGAGGCTCAGTTTTAGTACCAGAGACTGTGGTGTGCAACAGGCTTCAGCTCAAATCAAACTGAGTAGCAATGAATTTTCAAACAGGTTGGACTACTGTAAAGTGATTTATGTGGGGCTGACCTTGAAAAGTTTCAACTGTTGCAAGAATCAGTTATGCAGGTAGCTTCTCGTGCCAGCTCTTCAGCACATGTCATACCATTGCTACAGTACATTACTTGCCCTGGCTTTTGATGTGCTTCCAGGTGCAATTCAAGGTACTGATTGTCATCTTTAAAACCCTTCACATTTTAGGACTAGATTATTTACAGTATTGTCTATCCCTTTGTGTTTCTACCCACTTTATCTGAAATGGCAGGAAGGGTATGCACCATGTACTATTAACCGAGGAATGTTGGCTGGTGGAGTCCAGAAAGGAAGCCTTTTCTTCCATAGCTACAGTCTTTTGGAACATCATTTTCCCTGAGATTAGATTGGCCCAATCCTCTTGACTTTTTATGAGGCCTTAAAAACTTGGCTTTTTGCTCAAGCCTTGACTCTTGGAAATAGGTTGAGTATTAATACAACCCCTTAATTGTATGAATAATAGATTAAATCCTACTGGCTGATCTGTTTTTTTATTTTTTATTTATATAATATGCTTTTATTTGTTTTATTTGTTAAGCTACCTAGAGTCATGCAAAAATAAGATGGGCAGCTATATAAGTCATGTAAATAATTTTTTTTTTAAAAAAAGTTGAGGAATCTCTCCTGTTTAAGGCAAGCCATGTGTTCTGTATCATGGCTTTGTGTGAGTTAATTATTTAAATATATGCTTGTTGTTGTCATAATGCCTGCAGGATCTGTCTCCATCTTTCAGACTTGAAAGCACCTTTTATTCCTCTGCCATAAAAGGCTTTTGAGATTATCTCCACTCCTTCAAGAGAGGCCAGATGAAGAAAACAAACACTGTGAGGGAAAGCAACGTTAATATCATTGGGTATTAGAACAGAATCTTGGAAGTCAGTCACTATTTCTTTCTGTCTCTCTTATATTAAATAAAATCAAGGTGGTTTATTTTTAGTATTTTTCCTCCGTTTGCTCCAATCTCTAAGATGAAGAGGTTTAGTTTTCAAAGTTCCTCTCTAATGGCTTTCCATGTCTGCTGTTAATTTGTTTCTACTCTTAATCTCTCTTTCATACCTTTCCCAAGGTATTCTCTAAATTCATTAACAATTTCTGAAGCTTATAAATGCTGCAAATGTTACACAACCTGAGACTCTGCTAAGTACAAAATACATCTCATAGTGGTCTAAGATTTCTGAGGCAAAGGAATAATCCTTAGATCATTGCTCTAGCTGAATCAAGCCAAAAATTAAAAGAGGCATTATATTTGTTACAGTACTAATGATAGCCTCAGATGACTAAGAAATAACTAATATTATTAAGGAAATGAAGAGAACAATAATTCAATATTCCTGAGGCAAACTGCAGCAGATGGAAGGTAACAAGTTGCAAAGGTTCATAAAATGTTCTGCAGTGATTTGGCTATGATCAGAGGTAATTTCCACATTTCAGCAGTCTGCACAACTGTAGGAATATAAAAATTAGCTAATTTATGGTGTGGCTCCTTGACATGATATACCAACACTAGAAAAACTGTCTTCCAGAAGAAATTTTTGGAGGTAACAAATCATTTCCCAACTTCAATGTGTTTGCAAAGGTCCAGTGAAATTAAATAATTAAATTCAAATAACACAATTAGTAGGTCTTTATTTTCTGTTACTGCATCAAATCTATGTCTCCAATTAAAAGAAATTGATCAATCTCATTCATCTTACTATTTAATCAATTCCCCAAATTTCTAGGTAGAATTGGATGCCTATCAAATCTTTTAAGGGTTCTATGCTTAATTGGGACCAGATTAAAGATGATAGTACTGATTTTTTTTTCAAATGGACTGGACATAGGAAAGTATCTTGAATGTACCTTTCTTTTTATGTTTGCCTATGCGCCAAAGACAAATTCCTTGTGTGTCCAATCACACTTGGCCAATAAAGAATTCTAACCTAATCTAATCTAATCTAATCCTGAGATTTGGTTGAGACTGAATGGGAGAATTCCTGATCATGGGACCAAGGGGTGAATGGTAGCTCCAAGTGATTTTGCTTGGTAACCCGCCATGTCTGGTGATCAAATATTATAAACATTTTTTGGGGAGTTCTCCTTGTTTATTGATTGACATATTGATTTTGGTTTAGGGATTTTAGATTTTTCTTTGGTTGGCTGCTTTTTTGCTTTTTTTCTTCTTTTTAGTTTTTTCCCTTTTTATTATGTTTAATCTCAGTACATTATGTTATTTCCATAAACTGATGCTTATATATTATTTAAAAATTACTAACATTCCATTATTTAAATATCTTAGAATAATTAAAACATTATTGCAAACATAAGTTTTTCTGGTGCTTCTTCATTTGAAGTTAAGCATAACATTAAAAAAGAATTACTATAACTCACATCAAATTTATTATTATATACTAGATTTTGATATAGATTCCAACACAAAGCAGATACATAGATTATAGTTTGATAGAGAATATACATTAAATATAGCTTTTCAATTGACTGAACAAAGCTAAGTCTACAATGCTTTATAAGTTTATAATTGCTATCACAGGGGCCATGCAAACCATTTATCTATTCCTAGGCCATTTATCATCATTGGGGATACAAAATAGGACAATATTAGAAGCTACAATTTGTCTTTGTTTTTATGGAATCAGAATTATCAAAATAATTCTGAATGATTGGGGTTTTTTAAGGTACTTTATGACAGCTGTTGCCCAACATTCATAAAGGAATTATCTCTTGCTAATTATACATAGCTGTATAAATCACGGTTCTGTATGCTGGCTCACCAAGATTCTCAGTAAGCTCCTGTTGCAGTTTTCTGTTTATAAGCTATAAACATGTTGGATTTTGATTGCTCTGGCTTAATTAAGGAATTTTTTTTTTATCTTTAGGCTTCCCTTTATTAAAATTGACTTTAAATAAATGTGTTAGAATCCTTTCCCAGCTAGAACACTGGCATTCCTATTCCTCCCCATCTTCTATCACTTTATAGCTGGAGTGACACATCATGTAACAAAAGATTCCCTCCATTTCTGAGCTGAATGTAAATCTGTCCGACTGTTAATTAACACCATATCTTCCTAGGAGAGTCAATCACTGTAGGGTATTGTAATGAAACAAAGCGTGTACAGCATCATAAAACTGGGATTCTCCTGAAAGTCTACAAATCAAAGTCTTAGTTGCCTGCACTAAATCAATTGCTCCTATGCACACCATCATCGTTATTTCACCATCTGAGCCAGAGCGAGAAGCCAGCGCAGGCACAAGAACCAGGATCTATGTAACACTGAGCTAAAATCCTGCCAGTTTAGGAATTAAACTGGCAGGATTGTCATTTTGTCATTTTGACTTTTCTTCTTTTAAAATCTACTTATGAAAATCAGTAGGGAGTTCATCTTCAAACTGATTTCACTTTTATGGCCTTCATAGAGATCTGCTTTAAATACAAAATTACTTCACTTGATTTAGCCAATGGATTAATGGGTGGAAAGGATGCTAACAACTATGGGATCCAGGAAAGAAAATGTGATTAACCAGAGTTCCCAGAGAGAAAGTTAAGCAGTAACAGAGTTCAGGCTTGTCATACAGTACAGTGCAGTGTAAAGAATTATAGTATTTACAAATAAATAAAATGGTATTTAGATGAAAAATTCCAAGCAGCTCTCAAATTCAAATGTAAAATAGGGAAAATCAATTTTTTTAAGGCAAAGATTCACATTTGGGCACTTTGTAGTACAGTGGCATTACATTAGAAAGAATTATAACACCAAAGTCCAGTGTTGAATCATTGTAGCCAACATTTGAAAGAGAGGTGAAATCTTTTTAAAAATGTGCTATCATGTTAGCCTTTCCCAAGGAAGCAAATGAAGAGTAGGCATGCTCTGTTGTCATAATAGTCTGAACATGAACCAGTAAGAAAATGGAAAGCCAGAGAGGAATGTGTGGGAGACGCTGGGATAATTATCATACATATCGTACCATGTATGACTGTGCATGTGACCAATAAAATTTGAATTTGAATTACCAACATTGGGAACTTTAAGATTGTAGATTTCAAGTCCCAGATTTTGCCAGCCTAAATTCTAGGAGTTGAAGTCCACATACCTTAAAGTTGCCAAGGTTGAGAAATACTGGAAGAGAGAATTGTGAAGGAAGACAATGGCTGGAAGACTGAATAGCTGCACTCCACTCAGCAATTGTTTTTTTTTTTTTCCAAATCATAGTTGCATTGAGTAACATTGATATTGTTATATCAATCAATCAGAATAGAGCTGAAAAGGACGTTAGAAGTCTTCTAGTTCTACTTCTTACTCAAGCAAGACACTTTATACCATTTCAAAAGGGCGGGGTGCCCTCCGCACAGTCACTTCTGCCCTGGTAACCTCCCGTCTGGACTATGCCAATGCTCTCTACATGGGGCTCCCCTTGAAGAG
>JAEANM010029108.1:0-10243 GCA_017656035.1 Myanophis thanlyinensis | reverse complement strand
TTAAATTGTGGGTTTTCTTTTTTAATTAATTCTTAAATTGAATTTAAAATGTTTTAAATGATTAGCTTATTTAATTATCTTAACTGATTTAATTGTATCTTGTATTTTTATTGGTTGTTCACTGCCCCAAGTCCTTATGGAGAGGGGGCGGTATATAAATTCAATAAATAAATAAATAAAATTTGCACTTTTAGCTGAAGTGCAAATGGTACTTCAGTGAACTAAAACGAAGAGTTCACCCAGCTACAATCTGATTATGAGCAGGAGTCATATTTTTCCTAGAATGCTATCAAACGAAACACAGCAAAGTAAAAAAAAAAAAATGGATTAGGCTCAGATAACATTACTATGTCCCCACTACAATATGCCTCTTCAGTGATTCACTGGCAAGCCCTTGACAGTCAACAGAAAGCAGTTGGCATCTGAGATACCATTACAAAACAACCATCTTGTCTTACAATAACAAGCCACTAGCCTCTATCCTTACTGTCCTTAATACAATCATCTGAATGGTCAAAATGGAGGTGTCCAATAAGATATGAAAGCTCAACATCTATAAGGTACTGCTTTCACCTAATCTTAAGAGAAACTAAAACATGTCTTATTAGTCATATCTGAATTACTACTACGTTTTACAAATAATAGATTTTAGTAGGTGGCAGAACTGCTTTGTTAGTATAATTGCAAAATTGCATTTATTATTTAAAGTGTCAGTTGTGGTTTGACCTGCCATTTTTCCCAGATTTAATCTAGTGCTCCATACTAAAGGTTATTCATATTGGTTAAGTGTAGACATCTACTAATGTTGAAGGTCTTTCAATAGGTATGTAAAGAAATTACCGTACTAACTATAAACAAAATATTTTTAAAATGAAGGTCTTTTTTCTTTTTAAATTGCAGGGGCAGAACAGTTAACTATTCCCTTAATGAGAA
Source organism: Myanophis thanlyinensis (assembly GCA_017656035.1). Lineage (NCBI taxonomy): Eukaryota > Metazoa > Chordata > Lepidosauria > Squamata > Homalopsidae > Myanophis > Myanophis thanlyinensis. Next base: position 9,310 of record JAEANM010029108.1, on the reverse strand, counting down.
ACACATCTTAAATTAACACCATAAACAATTCTGTCACTGAGTTTTGCTCTTTAAAAACAGTCTGTTTCCCTATTCTCAGCTACTCCATGAGTACAATTACCAAGCCAAAGCTAGAGGAGCTCAAGGAAAGAATGGAAGGAAGAGGGGAGACTTCTTTAATCTTATCAGTATTTCATGCCTATTAAAATCAAATTAATTTGTTTGCCCAATTTTGAGCCTTTGCTAGGTGATTTGCATAAGTAAGGTTCTCTGTTTTACAGCAGATAAACATGCTAATTAGATTTCTCTCACATACACACAAAATGTGGAAGATGGGGAGCTGGTGATTAGTGATTAAAATATTTCCACAGAATAGAATTCAGTGTACCCAGTGTTGCTTGGAAGAAGCTGATGAAATTATAAATGAGTTTAAATGGATAGCCTTTGAAATGCAGGTGGAGGCAAGTTCACATGAAAATGAGACTCTTCTGTTGTTGAACTCTAGTGAAACACAAGACGATATTTGTTTTGTGGAGACAATTATCCTATTTTTGTGTGTAAAAGACACTTCATCATGTGCCCATGCACAACACAGAGCAGTATATCAGTGGAAGTATTTTTTTTTTAAATTACATTTTTAAAAAAAAACCCCATCTTTATTTTTATAAATAACTCAGGGCGGTGAACATACACAATACTCCTTCCTTCTATTTTTCTCAACAATCCTGTGATATGGGTTGGGCTGAGAAAGCCTATGGCATGACTAGAAATCACAATCTCCTGGTTCCTCACCTAGTGCCTTAACTGCTAAACCAGACTGGCTTTCTGACTAGTAAATGTTCCTCTACTTTGCAATGAAATCACAGGGACAAAAAAACCTGGAAGATTATAATATGGTACTGAGGTTTTTTTAATTGTACGGTTAAATTGTACAATTGTACAAAGGGAGTGAAGAAATACCACAATTCTATAATTTTTATTCAGATATCAATACTGATTCCAGTGAATTTTATTTTCTAGCTAATACCATAGATACAAATACTCGTGGGACAGGAAATAATTTCAATGTTTCATATGCTTTGTAGGCAGATCTGTGTTTTCTTCCACAATCTAAGAGTTGGAGCATGTACTGTATAACATAGAGAAAGTCTTTTACAAACAGCATTGAGAAACAAGTATGATATCTTGTTGGTAACTCTTTCTAAAGGTCAGCCACTATTGCTATTATAATACTGATTATTCCTGATCTCATTAATGAAATATGCATGCTATAATAGTTTTATGTTCCATGCATATTGTGGATGACTAAAATGGAATGACATGTGACTTGGGATGCCAGTATGCACTGGGGCATTTTTTAGCAAATGCAAAAATAAGCATATAGTTTTCTCCTGCCTTTCAGCCTTAGGTATTTTTAATGGCAATTTGTGACTCAGAATTAGCTAATTCATTGGTACAGTACACCAAATTTCTAGTTTGTTCTATAAATGTTTAGCTGGTCATTGCATAATTTTTACTCCAAACAATAAGAAAATATGAGAATTATACAGCAAGTCTGGGTGCAAATAACATAATTATTCTGGAGGCTAATCTTAATTAAAAAAAATATTATCAGGGAGTTGTATTTAGCTAGAAAGATTACATATTCAACCTAGCTCCATTCAAAAATAAAAGCAGGGAAGGGCTGTTAGATCACATGGTATCTACACCATTCTTGGGGTGGGGGGAATTAGGGAGAGGAGAGAAATTAGGAAAGCAAGCAAAGACTGAAAGTGATTACAGTTCTAAAAAATTTACTCTTAACTAGTTACAGATTTGTTAAGAAGTATCAGTGAAACAATGGAAGAAAATCAAACACGGGAATCCCTATGCTAACTTTGATTACACTTGTTGCCCCTAATGGCAAACAGGTTGAGAAGGTGTAGTGAGACAGTGGGTACCATAATGACTTTTACAGTAGGAAAGACTTTTAAAAGAGGCAACATGACCCTCTCTAGCTTTTGATTGATTATGTGCTATTAAATTGTTGCAATTCCATAGATAATTTTTTTTTTCCTCCAGGAGGATCTGTCCCCAACTTGGCCCCTCAGGTCTTCCAGCAGGATACTCATCATCATTGTATTTAAATCCATTCACTGGTCATCATTTCCATTTTCTTTACATCTTTCTCAGCATTACAGAGCTGTTCTATGCATTATATATCCAAAGTATGACAGTTTAAACCTCAAGTGAGAACTCTGAGTTTAACTTGTTTAATGATCCATTTGTTTTGTTTTCTTGACTGTCTGTGGTATTTTCAGGAGTTCTTCCAATGCCTTTAATGATCCATTTGTTTTGTTTTCTTGACTGTCTGTGGTATTTTCAGGAGTTCTTCCAATGCCAAAGTTCAAAACTGTCAAAACTCATTCTTCAAACTCCAATTTTGCTTGTAACCATCACAGGAAAAAAAATGCTTGCACAATTCTAATTTTTATAGTTATAGATGCATCTGAAAATATTTCCAAGGCCTCCCTTACTATGCTATCAAATGTTAGTTTAAAACATATATGCTGATTGCAAGTTTTTTTTTACTGCTGATAGTTGATTCTAAAAAGCAGAACCTATCCAACATTTCTTTGTTTTCATTGTCAGTTTCAAGATAGTTGCTATACCTGTTGTCATTAGCTTGGTCTTCTTTGTATTTAATTTAGTCTCTTGTTTTCACTTCTTCACTGTTCTTCATTTTAATTACTGTAGCTTTTCTTCTTCTGCATCAGTGGCTAGAGCATAATTTGGGATAATCATATTAAATCATCCCTGGGGTTTAATTGCTATTATTTGGTCATTGATTACATTGAGGACAAGTACAGTTAGTATATCCTTCATAAGTATGATAGCAATGCTGTTCCTTCTTGTTTTTCATGTCCTAAGTAGTAAAAATTGTGATCTTCTAATTCAAAGTGTTCCAATTCTAGACCATCTCAATTGGCTAATGCCTAAGATGTTACCATATAGTTTATTTATTTCATATTTTACTGGGTCAAACTTTTCCATGTTCATGCGTCTTACATTCCAAGCTTGGCTGTAATTTTTTCTTTGCAGCTTCAGATTTTCTTCTCCTGCATGGCAATATTAGTCACTAGATATCCCAAAGGCTTTAATTTAACCAAGTCATTAAAAAACCCTTCCTTGGTGACTTATTAAGTGCTATCTGAACTGAGGAGCCCATTGCCAGACAAAATATTGTCAATGACATTATTTTCTATCCATATAGTTTTCTTTGCAAATACAGAAATGGTTTCCTATTGCCATCTGCACAATATGAAATTATTCCTTTGCCATTATCATTAAAGTAATTTTCCACTTCTAATATTTTCCTATATGGCTGCTGACCAACAAAGTGTTTATTTCCTTTAGCTGGGCAGGGATGATAAACCATTTTATTCAATGTTCCTCTAAGGTAACCCATAATCTCTGTCATTATCAATAACTTAAAATTAGACTGTATGAATGGTCATAGCCTCTCTAATGAACTGAATAGGACTCTTTATAAGAACCAGGATTTGTGAGGTGGTTTTCTAAACATGTAGGAAACCAAAATGGATTTGTAATATTTGAAAAAAAATCTCTTGTACTGGAAAAAGAACAAAGGTTGTGGAGCGGATTTATTATTTTGATGAATGCTGGGGGTCCCAGCTCTTTTAGGTCAATATTTTTCTGAAGTTGTAAACTTTAACTTCAAATTTGTAAACTTTTTTCCTGGACCATGTAAATTACATACCTTGCCCATATGAAATAGTAGAGATACCGGCTGCTCATCTTGCAAAAGTCCAGAAAAGGAACAAACCTTGTATGGAGGAGCAAAAAATTCAGTCTGTGTGACCTTTGAAGACAAAGAGTATTTTAGAAATAATCTAATAGGAAAATTATTGCTGTCAATATAATATTGGGCGCCTTGGATGATTCCAAAAAGTATCTTTTTAATTGTGTATATTTTAGAAGTGTCCCATTTTAATCTTACTATGATTTCTAAACTTCTCCAGCTTTTTTCCTTATCAATAAATAATAAATTCTTAGACCCTTGTAAATGTTCCATTTGTGAAGTAATAATCTACACATTTTAAAATAGTTCCCCATCTAGGAGTATGAGGTTAGGATCAGATTGGATTTTCTTCACTCTGTTCTTTACAGCATTGTTCCCTCTCTGTTCCATTTCTCTCATCCGTGGAGTTAATTCCATCAAAGATGCTGATTCTCTTTCCTTGCTCCATCTGTTCAGTCATTAACAGTGCTGGATTCCAACATTTCCTGGTTTTAAGAGAGAGTTGCACTTTCGTGATAATGAATCCCAGCACTGAACTCACTTGTTTGCTTGTTTCCTTATCCTCTACCACCTTTGCCATTTAAACTATCTTTGTTTGAGAATAGAAAGCTGAAAGGACCATTTCTTGCTGTAGAGCTCCCACCATTTTCTTAATAGGATTTATGACAGGATGACGTGGTTTGTTGTGAAACCCCAAAGAATTGTTCGGCTATCTCCTTCTTGTTTGTGTTTATCAGGCAAATAGCTTGTGTTGGGTTAGTATTCACAACCACCAGTTAGTTAGAACTGAAGATGCTTCTTAGATGAGAAGTGAAACACCTTCGGGAAAAACCAAGGAAATCTAGTTGCAGTTTGCAAAAAGCATTTTTGGAGACAACTATTACCTGGATAACCAAGAACCCCCATAGGCACCCAGTGGCAGGTAGATAGTTGAGGAAGGAGAACAGAAGCAAATGGTTACACCTAACTCCAATTTGTATGGGTAGTAAGCTGTTGCAAAGCAAGGATATACTTCCCACCTCTTTTTGTAATTAAAATTTGTAAAATTTTCATAATGTTGCTTACAGCATCAGTCTTTCGCAATATCTGAAGCACAGGTGATTTTTGTCACCACATATTGTTCTACTTTTTTTACCTTTGCTGTAAACATTTCTGCCTGCACAATATTTTACTGCTTCTATTTTGAAACAGCAGTTTCTATCAAATGCTGCATGAAATGAATTAGTGTAGATTTGTCCAGAATCAGTATATACTGATAGGTCATACACTTATTCTTGGGCCAATTGCTTTGTAGCATTTTTTTCTATTCAGTCTGCATGTTGAGAGGATGTATTTGCTTTTATTTGCTCTTGAACTTGCAAATTCATCAATTTTCACTGATCTATTTTTATTGACAAGAATTGCACACAAAGGCTGCTTGTAGCTCAAAAGTTTGGATTAATAGCTTTGCTTGGAACATACAGGCATCTGATAGGTCACTGAGTTAGATTTGGTGCAATTAGCATCTTTTGTCTAATCCAATTAAGCAGCTGTAAACAGCCAGGAAACACTCAGCTCCATCCAGTTTACCCTGAATAGGAACTAAGGGTCATAAAAACTCCCTTTTTTACAACCCTGTAAACTGATCTACTTTAATGAGAAACAAGTTGCAAACCAAGAGTAAAGATTATTTTTAACTCTTGATTTTGAAAACTGCAAACTTTGAAGACCGTCACAGGATGTCTTCTTATAATAGAATTCCAGTCCAAACACTTGTACTACATCCAGTTGCTCTCCATTTATCATCCTGCCCAGTTCTGATTAAGTAGAGAAAATGATTTTCAGAGCATTCTTCCCTATCATGCAGCTTCTAATCTAGCCAACTATTTCCTTCCTTGCAATTGGAATCTTTAAGATTAGGTCATTCTATCCAGGTCTCCAAAGACCTCACCATTCTTGTTGCAGCAAATCCTTTTAATTGAGTGCCTGAATTAACAGCTAAAAATACATCCCACAGCTGCTCTTTTGGAATATCACTGACAAAGAATTGATTGGAAGAGAGAGGGGAAAAAGAGGAAGTAGAAGGCTAGGAAGTACAGGGTTGCTTAAAAAAAATAACAACAACTCTTTAACTCTTGTTTTGAGTTAAATCTTAACTAAATAGGAATAAGAAAATGTTCCAGCAGTCAAGCTCACAGGATTGTCAAACATATTCAAGTTTTCCTTCAAAGAAGTTTGGGAAAAAATGTGCCTAGTCAAACATATTGCTTTGTTCTAAAAGTCTGTTGGCAAACCCCCAATTCACCTTAAGTTGACAAATATTATTTCAAATAACTTTCAAATACAAAGATTTTTGTGTAAAGTGGGGAGGGAGGAAGAAGAGAGGAAGGGGGGTTCATTCAAAGCAGAAATCACTAATGATAATATGCACTTGTTTGTAATTCTAAATTGCCAAAGGCATACAGTTCTTAATAGAAATCAGTACTGACAGTACTTCAATGCAATATACTCAATTTACTACTGAATTTTAGCTGGACAACTTGAAACCTTTGAATGCTTTTGTTCATCAGATTAATTCTGAAAGATAGAACAGATCAATCCCTCAAACATATCAAGTAGGTATTTATTCTGTCTGTATTCCTAACATATTGTATATTATACTTATATATATTATATTATACAATTTACTGGTGTTTGCCCATCTCTTATGGTAATTCAACATCATCTTATCTACTAGGAAAGTAAGATTAAACCTTGTGGTCTTGCCAAAATTATCCTCAGTTCAAAATAATCTGTTTGTTATTAAATTGGGGAGGAAAGATATATGGTTATTTTTCAAAAAAGTGTGTTGAGTTATTCCATCATATAAATGTAGGTCATTCTTCTTATAGAGAAATGCCTATTTTTTTTTGTTAATGCTGACAGAGATACTTTGTATTTCCCACTCTATACTAGTTTTGAGTTTCAATGGTTTTGTCCTTACTGCCAAGAAATAGTCAAAGACAGCTGTTATTTAGGAGAATATTTTTTAAAAAAACCTGTTGTTGGGACATACTATGGGGATATATATGCCATGAGAAAAATGCCCAGGTTTTTTTTTTAACTAATGGTAATTTTATTTCCCCTGTAGTTTTTCTTGTAGGCTTTTGTCCCTTAGAAAATAGAAGCCAACAAAATCAAAATTGCTTTTTAACTGCATATCCTATCCTGGATTTGATATCTTAGTTACATTAATGCTGGATGGCGTGCATCTTGGCAGGTTGACTGAAAGTAAACAGATATGATGAAGAGGCATTGACAAGTTAGTGCCAGTTGTATGGCCTTCCTGGAAGATAAAGACTTTGTCAAAAGTAAACCAGGAAGAAAGAATGGATTGGACTTATAGGAGGAAGAGAATAAACAATTAAGGAATCCTGGCAGACATAGCAGGAAATCCAACCACATGTTTAATATGATATATGGGACCCACTGTAACAAAACATTGGGACTGCATAAACAAGAGGAGTATAATTAAGGTAAACCTGTGATGGAATATAGTCCAGATTCACAGTAGGGAGGGAGGGAACACATTCCATAGGAACAAAAGACAGTGAAATTTAGATAGTTTGTCTGGGAGGAGGGAATTAACATAGCTCCTCTCTAGGAATTCCCAAAATACATATTTGATAGAGTATGTAGTCTATTTTAGTATGGCAAAATTTCTGTCCATAGGTGAGGAACAATAAAGGAAACAGCAGTTAGAAGGAAGAAATCCCATTGGCACAATCCACTTTGAAGTAAATCTTTTGAGAAAGGCAGCATTTGTTCAAAGATAGGCAAGTCTTGATCATTAGAGCCACATTTTTACTGGGGGGGGGGCTGTGGTAGTGATATAACAAAGCAATTGGTGGGGATAAGATTGACATTTTGTCATAATTTCTTCACTTTTTAAAATTTGAAATAGCCATTCACCCTCTTACAGCAGCTGACCTCTGAAATACAGTTCCCCTCTACCCATAATACAAGAGTATAAGGAAACCTTGTCATGTGATTGTTACAATTTGTATAGCTTTCCCAACCTAGTATTTTCTGTTATATTGAACTTCATTTCCCATATTTTTTTTGATATCATGGACTTGCTGGTTAAGAATTACTGGAGGTAAAAATGAATTCAGCTGGAGGATATTATTCCAGAGAAGAGTGATAAGAGTATATTGATAAGCTCTGAAAATCAGGATACATTATTTAGATTGCAGGTTCTACCATCAGACTAAGTATCCTAGAAGCCAATTTTTGCATGATGAAAGAACTAGCTTATGTAAGACCATTCTAATACATATTCTAGTTTCTTGCTCTTAAGATTCTCGTCATCACAGATACTCTTCCTTTTATAACAGGGGTATCCTGCCTTTTTTGAAGACATCAAAATACACATGTCATGTCTATAGGCTGGATTGAGATTTCACACTTTTTCTTGTGTTTTAGTGATGAGAAATAATACAGTAAAATACAACAATAGGTCCAGCTGCAATTGAAGGAGACTATTTGACACAGATATATTGATCTTCTGTTTCTCTGACAGGATCTCCAGGAACTAGGTAGTAAGCCAGATGATCTCAAGCTGGCATCAATCAGGAAATCATTTCATAGGTGTATTTGTTCTCCCAGGAGATCAATAGTCCTGTCAAAAGAACCATCCTATAAATAATTAAAATGAAATCTAATAAATAAGTAGATAAAATCATAAGCTTTAGCCTCTATCAAAGAACAATTGGTAGTTGGTTTTCCCACCAGTAGGTAATATTGTGAGGAGGAAAAAAGGATAGAAAGGAATTCATGAAATGTTGCCTGGAAATTATACTCCATTATATTGTGAGATATATTTTGAGAGGAAAGCAGCACCGCCCAATCTGTTCTGAGTTATGGAAGGTAAGCTGTGAGGGCATCAAAATGTATGTTAATGTAGTTTCCTCCAGACCCAAGGATGATTGCATTTGTGTTATGCTGACCAAAATGTTTCAGTGCATCTTTAGTTCAGGAAATGTTGATCAAACATTGTCAGACTCTATTATTTTGGCAAAATCTGAGAGGTCAAGAGATCATAAGCAACATTCAGACAGACCTGAGAAGGATGAGTCAAAGGTAAGAAAGTGCAAGGGAAAGGTAGCTAGTGTTATGCTGTAGCAAATTTTCAGGTCAGATTCAGGACCACGGAGAGCTTCTAATATTTCTGTGTTGCCTCAGAACATCCTATCTCCAATAATATTTAAATGAATATACAAATCTTGCTTTGCAGATGGAGAAAATGTTTTTCTTCACAAATGGTATTCTGTATGTTTTGCCATGATAAATGTTTACAAATTTTGTCCTACTGCCAATTATGGCTACTTCACAAGAAATGGTCTCCCCCACTAAAGATTGCCCCAAACAGCAGGACTCAGAGTCTGGAATTACATCCTCCTATTTCCCTGAAAAGTATGTCAGGAAGGAGCTGATCATGATGCGTAGAGATATAGAGATAGAAATCTACAGATATACATTCACAGACAAACGTGTGTGTGTGTGTGTGTG
>JAEANM010029107.1:0-10243 GCA_017656035.1 Myanophis thanlyinensis | reverse complement strand
CTTCATATAGATGTTGAACAGGAGAGGCGAGAGCACCGACCCCTGAGGAACCCCACATATTAGGGGCTTTGGGGTCGTACCACTTTTTTCTGTACCACTGCTTGAAGAAAGTGTCTTCTAAAAACTGGCAGTAGGTTTGGGAGTTGATTTGACTTCATCTTCAACCCGAAAAAGTCCAACTAGCTCATCTTTCATAATACCAGCCCACACCAGTACCCCACCTTCATCTTGCTGGCACTTGAGTTGAAGTGGAGCTCTGTGCCCATTACTGATTCAGCCAGGGACCCATCCATCTGGTCTGTCAAGAGTCATACTCATCTCATCAGTCCATAAAATCTTTGAAAAATCTGTCTTTGGATATTTCTTGTCTCAGTCTTGCCGTTTCCACATGTGTCTTGTTCAGCAGTGGTCAAATTTCAGCCTTCCTTACTTTGGCCATGTCTCTGATCACTGAACACTTTGTACTTCTGGGCATTCCAGGTAGGTTGCAATTCTGAAATATGACAGCACTGGAAGATAATGAGTTCTGGTAGCTTCATGTTTGATTCTTCTTCAAATCTTTGGCAGTTAAGCTGCATCTTTTTTTTTCAACACGTTTCTTGAGACCCTGTTAACTATTTGCAATAAAACATTTGATGGCATGCCCCAATATCTTAGCAATTTCAAGGATCCCTCTGAAAGACTTTTTATAATTTTTGACTTTTCAGAATCAGTTAAATCTCTTTTTTAGCCCATTTTGCTTGAGGATAAGAAGCTGTCTAATAATTATGCACCCCTTGATATAGGGTGTTAATTTCCGTAGGCCACATTCTTCCTCATTACACAAATCCACATCATCTGATCTGCTTATAGCCACTAAGCATTTAAATTTATACAGCTTGGAAGTGGAAAATATCATACAAAAGATGATATGGTCAAAATACTCACTTGCCTAATAATTGCGCACATGGTGTAATGAAAGAATATGTGAAATAAAGCTAGTTAAAAGCAGAGGACACCATCAAACTAGAAATATGACAATATACAAACTATTTTTGTCCTACACATATTATTTCTCTAAAAATTTAACATAATTTGATTTACAGATATACTGTGATTTCTTCAAGAAATTATTTGTTTCTTTAGGGTAAGGCAGGACATTTGGGACAATAAATGGCTTTTTAAATGTACAAAGTTAATCTGAATAGTCTTCAAGGGCTAATTTGTAATGTTGTTATTGGAACTGCTCTCTCTTTCTGTGTGTGTACTGATTTAGGCATTATAGCCAAGTTAAGGCAGTAAATATACTAATACTCCCTCCTCCCCAATTATCCTGACAACAACCCTGTGAGCTAAGTTGGGCTGAGAGATTGTGATTGGCCCAAAGTCACCCAGCCAGCTTCATGCCTAAAGTAGGACTGGAACTCACAGTTTCCTGATTTCTAGCCTGATACCTTAATCTCTAGACCAAACTGGCACATTGCTATTATGATTGTTAGTTATCAAGGCTGTCAATTGATAGATCCTCTATCCTTCCACATATTCCAATTTCATTACTAATTTTCTAGTCCCAATGGGCCAAACGTTCATTAACCATATAATTAGCTTAATTTTAAATTCCGGTTTTCAGGTAATGGTTTACTATAACTTTCTCTACTTAGAGGCAATGGAAAATGTTATTGTTTCAAGTTTAGGAGGGAATAGGAGCTTGAAAAAAAATGAGCTTATGATACAGCCATGTAGTCTAATAAATCATAGTTTTGAGTAGAATATTTGAACTAAACCCCTATATGATCTATATTCAGAAATACAGTACATTCAAAGAAGTAGTATCAAAATGATGTCGCCTTCCAATGCTAGTGCTCTACTAAACTCACTAAAGAAGCTCATCTGTTTCCACAGAGCGTTGAAAGCTTTCCTACGATCAGGTGGTCTGTCACATTTTTTCTTGTATTCTCTAACAATGGCCTTTGCTTCTTGTTCTAGCGGAGAAGGCAAGTCTGTGAAATACAGAATTTCAAGGTATGTGCACATGTTACAACTACGCTGACACGGGATGATTTGCTACAAATTTTTTTATTAATATCTTCCTTTGAAGGTCAATAAAATACCAAAGAGGCATGTAGAAAAGAATGTTGTGCAAAATACATGCGCTTTTTTTTTAAAGGACAGTATGTTTATTATGCAGTTATTTAGAACAACACATCTATAATTTTTTAAAGAATAGAATTACTGATACTCTAAAGTAATATCATTATAGCATACATAAGTTTATTTCTTTTCCATATAAACTTAAAAAGATATGGAACCTTACATTATTTGTAAAAATCTGTATCAGTTTCATGAACAGTAGAAGTATATACTCTCTCTATCTCAACTGTAAATACCATTCAGAAGCATGGGATGAGTAGAGAAAATAATCAGTTGTCAAGGTGTCCAATGCAAATAAATAAGTTAGCAAATGAATAAATAAATAAATAAATAAATAAATAAAAGTATAATGGTCCATATTAAAAATGGTGCACAATATTATAGAATACATATTTCTGTGTCCTTTATGGTTTTGCTGGAATCAGTCCTATGTATATTGTTCTCTGTGATTAAGCTACAAAAAATAATGGAAAGTGCTTGCTAAATTCAGTCCATGACATTCTTGCTGTCTTTTTTACATGTGGAGAGGGCAATTGTGTACAGATGAGAAGTTACTTTGTTTATAAAGACTTACCCTAGGATTCCAAAGCCCTGGATAATTAAGAGTTTTAAAATTTTAGGGATAGTACACCAAGCTGTAGTTGTAGTTCCCAAAATACTGTATAGACAGACAGAGGAATCTTATCAGAGAGAAGTTGCCTGCTGCCACTACTTAATTGGCAGTTCCAAGCAAATCCTCCAATTCTAATCATTTACATGCAAGTTTGATACATAAAATATTAGGCAACAGAATGTAGATGTTCTACAAATGTTACATTCAAAAGGATTTGCTATTCCTATTTATCCAAATATATATAAACACAGATTTTTAAAGATATTGTGATTGATTAGTTATTCTTCTTCTCTGCAGTATTTTTCACTCCGAATTCATCTACTGTTTTGCTTTCTTCTACTTTCAAAAATCCAATTATTATACTATTTTCATGATCGATTAACTTGACTTTTTTTCTTGTGTAATAAAGGAATCTGTTAGTCATTCATTGTGAGTTTAATCAAAAATTCAGATTGTTTAAATGTGAAACCTAAACCCAAAACATGAAATCGATAAAATAAAGCCTAAATATTATACAGGCTATTGCAATATTGTCTTGATTACTTTATAGACAACACCCTGAATATTTGACCCTGAATTAACTTTTTTTAAAAAAAACATTCCTCACTTTGTACTGAGGACTATACAATTCTTTTTCCTTGATGTCAAAATGCATTGCTTTCTTTCAGATGATCAACTACAGTTCCATTAATAAGGTAACTACAGTATAATAAAGAAAAGCTAAAAATGTAAAGCTATTGCTAGTGCATGCTGAATAATTGAGAAAGCCAAAGAATCACAAAAAGAAGTCAATATATGTTTTGTTGATTATAGAAAGTTCTTTGGTTGTTTCAATCATGTAAAATGGCGGAGTATGTTTGGAAATATGGGAACTACAGAACATTTCACTGTCTTCATACAAAATCTATACATAGGTCAGGAAACCACAGTATGGAGAGAAGATTGGTAGAAGACTGGCTCCAGGTTGGCAAAGAGATGAGAAAAGGCTATATACTCACCTTTATTTTACAAACTATACACTGTATATGGAATAAATATTGAGCAAAGCCATATTGGAAGAAGATGAGTGTGGTTTTAAAACTGGAAGAAGAAATATCAGTAATCTGAGCTATGTTGAAGACACTATTCTGATGGCTGAAAATGCAAATGATCTGTAAGTTGTAGTAGTAAAATCAAGGCGCATCCAAAAATGAAATTAATATTAAATATTAAAAAAAGACCAAATTAATGAGTTCAGCAACCAGCCATAGAATTAAAGATGCAACATTAAAGATATTGAATAGTGGTAGATACCTTCTGCCTTAGGATAAACTAGCAACAAAAAAAAGAATCCAGCAATCAAGAAATACAACCAGCAGTTGGTAGAACAGCCATGAAGATCTTGGAAAAGATATTCAGATTCTGGGCTGTGTTTATGCCTATACAGATCAGAATTGTTCAGGCAATAGTATTCCCTATAACATTCTATGAAAGTGTTGAACTTTGAAAAAGCACAATACAAAGACTAATGAGGTTTTTTAACTTTGGTGTTGCAGAAGACTTGAGAATACCAGAAATAGCCAAGAAAATGAAAAAAAAAATCATCAAACAAATCCACCCGAAATATAACAGAAGAATTATACTTGCAAACTTGTAGGATTCTTTAATTGCAGCTTTACAGTAAAGCAGAATTAACTTTACTGTATTTTTTCTGTCTGAGCTTACCTGGCAAGGCTGACATTAAGAGTTGATATTGACTTGATGGCATCTAACCAATTAATTATTTAATCAATCAATCATGAATAATAGTTTAAGTCAATAAGGAATGACTTAAAATGGCTGTGTTTAATCATTTAATTCATTAACATTCCAAGAACAGTTGCCAAAACTACCATGGCATATGCATGCAGCTTTTTATTAGGAGTTCAAGCACAATAGATAAATGCAGAATATATATTAGATTTCTTATCTGGGATCACTGAAACCCCTATATACCACAGAAAATCCTTACACACTCTATAGTTCAATAATTCTCAAAGACAACTGTAAAGTTCTATACTTTCCAGAAGTGGGGCACATCATTCTTATGCTTTGAGTGTACATATTAATGAACTATAAGGAAAAAACAAATAACCAAACAGAAACCAAACAAAACCTACAGTATCTCCTTTCCCTCATCAAATGTATTATTAAACTGACTGCTATTTAGCTTCTTCAATAAAAATAGATATATTAACATTTTGTGCCTTAAATAGAAATAATTTCAATTATTTATTTACATGCTATAGGGCCACCAATTTTGTAACAAAGACTCTTGACAGTGGATTAAAACAAAAATAACAAAAAATATAACTCATGACACCCAAAATTAAAACATTAAACGCTAAATCACAAAACCAGATTCAACAGCAAATCTCAGCTAATTTCCTGGCCCAAATATCAAGAAATGCAGGCATATCTTTAAAATCTTTCAAAAGTTACTAAGGTTGGCCCATCTGGATCTCCAGAGGGATACAGAGCAAGTGCATCCACAGAGAAAGCACAACTTCTAGGTCCAAAGTGATCACACTGTTTGGTCATAAAAGATCACACATGCCTTCACTGCAATATTTGGTGGGCTCAGCAGAAACAACAGGAAAGATAATCGCACGGATATTTTCAGGTCACTTGATACCATAATTATTTAAAACTCATATCCATTTTAGTTACTTAATTAGGTCAATACATTTATTTCAAAAACATATATTAAAATATTACTATACCTGGAGAAATAGACTCTGCATATTCAATATTTTGATGACAGTTCTTTCGGAGGAAGCATAAAATGAAGGACAGACCCTTCTGTATCACTTCAAGAGGGGGAAATTCCAAAGGACAATGCCTGAGATTTAAGGCTGTAAGTGAAGCTACATTACCTGCCAAAAAGAAGCCAAAGATGTAATGTTAAAATGTTTTAGAGGAAAAAGATCACCCTATTATTTAAGTGATTATTATTTAATTGTAAAATTACTTAGAATCAATAAGATTGTTGGTTTGCAAGAAAGTACTCTTAGAGCATTCCATTTTTAATAAGTTTGTGGTAGAGCATGAAGGAAGATCTCCCTCTTGCCTCAAGGGGCAAGGTGTTCTAAACAGCCAAAGCTTCACAGAGAATGGCTGCTTTTGTCCTGTTTCTTTGCTAATCGCATTCGATGAGGACCTCAGCAAACATTCCCTATTTATTTAGTCTATTTCTTTACCACCTGCTTTGCATATCAAGCACATAGGTTTTACCTGGGATAGGCAGTCTTGAAGAAACTCAGGTCTCAAGCTATATATGGCAATTAATGCAGCTCATAGAGCAGAGATACAATATATGTCATTCCAGGGGCACATGTAACTGCCCACACTGCTGCATTTTGTATCAGCTAAAGGTTCCAGATATACTAGGATGGGGTATGTAATCTTGGAGTCCTGTTGGATTCACAGCTCCTGTTCAAAGAGCAGGTGGCAGCTGTGGCTAGGTGAACCTTTGTTCAGCTACCTCAGGTGCATCAATGGTGCCCTTTCCTAGATTGGGAGGAATAGCTTTCAGATGGCCATTCATGCCCTAGATACCTCAAGGCTTGACTACTGCAATATGCTCTATATGAGGCTGCCCTTGAAGACCATTCAGAGGCTTCACCTGGCCAGAATGCAGTTGAGTGAATTGTGATGGGCTTGCCTTAGTATGCTCTTCTTAATAGCAGTTGCTCTGTGACCTGCACTGGTTGCCCATCTGCTTCCAAGTATGATTCCTGGTGCTAGTTATTACTATACACTTAATTTGCCCAGGGTCAAGATTCACAACTGGGTATCATCAGGAACTGATAATACCTGACTTCAACTAACAGATGACTTTAAACATCAGAGTCATGTAGCTGGGTCAAACTCTCCTCCTAATCACTGAAAACACTGAATACAGTAAACCCAGCACTGCAACTGTACTCTCATTGCTAACTCCCTTAGGCAACAGAGCAGGATATGAAATCTGCGGAGAGGTTAAGAGGAAGTAGGAGAGATGCAGAAACAGCAGAAACAGCCAGGCTTTGCAGCTTTTATCACCACAATAAAATGCCTACTATGGGCTCTTATTTACACTTGCTTGGATTTTCTCTTCATCTTTGATGAAGAACTTGCTCAGAAAACCAAGGACAATGAAAACCATAGGACAATGAGAGAATATTTAGAAAAATCCAATGCAGGGTCCTCATCATAGGCTCAGTCCAGAGTGCCATCAAATTCTTAGAAAGGAATCTAAAGTCCTTTTGAAATCTTGCAGGGTCCACTAATTGCCTTGATTAAATAGGTCCTGTCTTTTTACACTGGGAAGCCAAAAGGTGACCAGAAAATGATCTGACAGGGCAAAACACTGTTAACAGGTAGTCCTCAACTTACAACAGTTCTTTTAGTGACCATTTGAATTTACAACAACACTGAAAAGTGACTTATGACTGTTTTTCAAACTTGTGACTGTTGCAGCATCCCCATCATTAAAATTCAGATGCTTGGCCACTGGCTCATATTTATGACTGTTGCAGTGTCATATGATCCCTTTTTGCGACCTTTGACAAGCAAAGTCAATGGAGAAGCCAGATTCACTTAACAACCATGTCACTAACTAAACAACTGCAGTGATTCACTTAGCAACTTTGGCAAAAAAGTTGTAAAATAGGGCAAAACCCATTTAACAAATGTCTCCCTTAACAACATAAATTTTGGGGTCAACTGTAGTCGTAAGTTGAGAACTACTTGTATATTATCTGCCACTTTCAGATCAGGTTGCAACTAATCTATGACCAAAATGGAAAAGTCAAATGTGTAACTCTGGTATGTGTCAGACTCCCAATGTCTCCACTGCCAATCCTGCCACAGAATAGCAGTTCAGGGAGGGATGTGCAGCAGGAAAGCTAGTAGAGAAGTAAATGCTCCCTAGAGCTCACTTTAACAGAACAGAATAAGAGGACAGAGTTGGAAGGGACATTATATATCATTTCAAGCAAATGGTCATCCAATCTTTACTTAAAACCCACAACTTCTGAAGGCAAGGGGTCCTTTAACCAAAAGGTCTCCTACTTGAATATCTGGAGAGCAAAAACTCTGAAAATGTCATCGCCTCAGACCCAAGTTCTAAGATGCAGGCAGATCAGGTCCCAGTGGACGTGGAGCCTAATGATTCAATAGCCACTGGATCCAACACTGATCTCCTCTCCTCAGCCAGCACTGATCCATCCTTCTTTAGCTAACACGGTTGCCAAGAAGCAGTACAATCTTCAGAGGCCTGAGAATCCAGCAATTTGGCAAAGTAAGCACCTTGTGAGCAAGCAGAAAGATGCTGACTCTACAAACAAGCCCCCCCCCCATCATTATTGGCAACAGCTGAGCAGGAAATGTTTCGGCTGACTATGCTTGGCTGGGAGAAGATTTAATCTATGCAGGGACTCCTTCTGTTACTGGAAGCAATTTCAACATCTTCATTTGTGAATTCCTGTTCTTGATTTCTGCTTCTTTTGACCTTTGTGTTCCTGGCTAAGCATCTGACTCATTGCTTGTACTTTACAAGATATTCTGAAGTAATGGATTACAAACTGTCTATTCAGATTATGCTTTCTCCCCTAGTAAACTCTCATGCACACATATTTTTTCTCTTGCTTCCCCAACTCTTCTTCTGTTGCCTCCCTTGCCTGTCTGCTGCCATCTCTCCAGATAACACTTCCTAGCATTTTTACAAGTCCTGCTGCAAAATAATTGTTCATAAACTTTGTGTGTGTGCATGTGCAAGCAAGCATGTGTGTGTGTATTCCTGCACAATGTCTCTCTGCAGGCTTGGCCCCCAAATACCTGCATTACACCAGAACTTTGCTTGTTTACTGCACACACATTTTATTTTTACACTGAAGCCAGGACACACACAAAAAAGCCATTAAGGTTGTACAGATGACACCTGTCACCATCACTGCCATCTCCATCCTGGCTTCACAGCTGAAAATGCAGGTGGCGTATCTATGGGAGAGGACCTCCTCTCTCTGGGGCCACCCAAATCTAACCACACACAGTGGACTGCCTCACTTAGAGTCAATTGTGGATGATGATAGTTTTATTACATATTGGTCTGGTCTTCAGTTACAGCAGCTGGAACCCAGGCTGTCAAGAATTTGATGACCTGATCTTGAATACTAAGAGGTTGGAAGATATGTTGCTGTCCCCAAATTTATCATGCCTGTGAGTGGTTCACCTACTCTTATTTCACAACGTTGCTGGAATTACTTTCTCTTACCCTAATTTCATCCCCACACTTTCTACTTCCCAGGCTAAAGAACATGTGTATTTAATCTCCCTCAGACATACTTTTATCCCCATGGCAGGTGGTATCTCCTCACTGCTCCTGCCCTCGGACATTCAGCAATAAAGGTGGTAAAACAATTGCCGGTCACAACCACTCCCATTTATCACCCATTCTTCCCCAAATATCAACCTTTCTCCTCCATTCTCCAGCCCCCATGTAGACAGTTTAACAGAGTTGTAAATCACATCAAAACAGTCTCCTCTAAAACAGTCCCAAGCCAGACTATATAAAATGGAATGAAAACAGAAAATAGAAAAAGCCCAGTGAGACAGATGCAACATCAGCCATCTCATTTGGATGTAGAAGGCACAGAGCCAGAGCAGCTGTGGGCCTTGGGTCAATAACAAGTAGTCCATTGGCATGGTCTGTTTCTACCACACCAGTTCTCTCCTGGCATTTTCCTTAAAAAATAATCCTGAGGGCTAAAACAACTATCAGTGCTCCTTTGGCAAGGTGGTCTCATTTATCCAGATAGAAAAGAAGTTACTCCAAGATCCAATATGGGTTGGTCACTGAGACCATAGGTTTACTCTTCCGAGCTTTCATACTCATGCTGGAACCCATCCTCAGGAAACTTCTCTCAACTGGAATATGTGCTTTGGGCTACTCTATGAGTCATATTTATGTGGTGTCTTCCTATCAATGGCTGCTGATTGGCTGTTGTTTCTGTTTTAGCCCAAAACCCGGTCGAAATCCATTAAAGAATACACCAACAGCGGGTCCGTCTAGATGACCGCGAGGGGTCCCTTTATTTTCAAGCCGCGAGTAATACTCGCGAAGCACATTGCTTAGCTCGGCTGGCTGGCAAGGCAAGTTCCGCGGATTTTATATTTCCCGCGGTGTCAGTTTTTCCGCAGTTGCCCTATTGGGATGGGGGGGGGTCTTTTGTTGGAGGCTAATGCCAGGCCAAAGGCTGGACACGTCGGAGAGGGTCGGGGGGCTGGGGGTTCGGATCAAGGAGGGGGGGATGGTTCCGGGGGAGGGGCGCAACATATTAGCACGGTCGGTGGGAGGGGCAACTATGGCAGGTATAGGGGGCCACATCAGGTTCGGGGAGCGCGCCCTCGTTGGCTGTATACCGTGGCGCGCTCCGACCCCCAAATTACTTCCTGTTCCCCCGGTGGTCAGTGTCCTCGGTCCCGAGGTCTTCGGCTGAT
>JAEANM010029106.1:0-10243 GCA_017656035.1 Myanophis thanlyinensis | reverse complement strand
GCTAAATGTCCTCTTTTCCCACACCGCCTGCAATCCACTTCTTTGAAACGGCATTCCACCCCTGGGTGTCTTCCTCCACATCTTGGGCACAATTTCTCTTTTCTCTGCTTGGTCGCTTGTTTGTCTTGGTAATAAACTCTGCCATCTTCATTTGAGTCACTGTCACTTTCTTCGCTAATTTTATTTGTGCTTTCCGTTTTTTTCTGAATTGGCGGGCTTCCACTGGAATTCGTCTTTTGCGGTTTTTTAATTGACTCTGATGACTTTTTAGTGCATTCGGTAGCTCTGGCTATTCCGACAACTATTTTCCAAGTCAGTTCCGGTTTAGCCAATAACTTTTGCTGGAGGAGTGGGTCTCTCACACCACATACTAACCGGTCTGTTAGTCGTTCCTCCAGGTCATTGAATTTGCACTTTTCAGCGGCCATTCTTAACTCTGCAATATAAGTATTAACAGATTCGTGTTCGTGTTGGTTTTTTTGGTTAAAAGTATGTCAGAGTATGGTTCTGGATGGAGTTGGTTCAAAGTGCTCTTTTAGGACTTTCTGCATCTCTGCCCAGGACATCGTTTCCACAGATTGTGGCACCACCAGCCCTTTTGCTAGTCGCAGTGTTCTTTGGCCGCAGTAGCCGATGAGAAGAGCCTGTTTCTTTTTGTCGCTGGCTCTCTCTAAGTCATTTGCTACCAGGTAGCTCCTAAAACGTATCATGAACACCTCCCATTCTTCCGAATCGGGATTGAACAGCGCAGGCAGAGCATGGGTTGCCATCTCCAGGAACTTGCTGAGCTTCTTCCTGGCCAATTATTTTCTGGATCCCACCTTCATTGCCAGTGTTTTATTTCAAGAATAAAAGGCAGACGCCAGATTATCTTCGTGAAACCAGCTCTTTTTATTTCAAGGAATAGTCAAACAAGAACAAGAACAGTTCAAATTGAAATCTATTTATACTATATACAACTGTGCACTTTATCCAATCAGAGAACAGGATTCTTCCACTCTCTGATAACCGGCGCCAGACTTGGTGTCTACTGTATATTAAATGAGGTATAGAACAAACTCTTTATATCCAAATTCAACAGCTAGGAAATACTTGTCTTCGTTGTATACTTTCTCTCCCTGCCATTGCAATTCTTGCTTTATAAGAATGCATAATCCACCAGAGGGTCTCCCTTTGTTTTTTGCTTTTGGGGCTGAGGAAGCCCATCCCTGAAAGCCTGGCAGTAGCCCATTTTGGTTAACCAGCTTTCCTGAATGTCTATTACATCAAATTTAGAAAGAAAGTTCATTAGTTCACTATCAACCATCCCTTTCCAGCCAGCTGCATTCTACATCAGCATCTGTATGGGATTCCTAGGGGCAAGGTGGTCAGGCTTAGTTGATTGGCTAAGTGGTAAGAATGCCAGATATCAACTTGATGTTTCAGCTGGGTCGATATTAATTATGCTTCACATATAAATAGTTATTTTGAGGTTCTACATTTCTCCTTGTGAGTTGCAGAACTTGTGACATTTCTTCAGGTGGGCAGGTATGTCGGCTTTCCTTCTCCTTGTCTAGTTACTGGACGGTTAATTTGGACTTGTACTATTAACTCCTGTTGGATGTTCCTTTCCTCCTCTTTTTGTTTTGGAGTTCTCTTTTTATTTATTAGGGCTTGAGTGCAACCAGAAGCTGGACTTGATAACAATTCCATGGAGGAGCTGCCAGATGGAAGCAAAACATTCAAGAGTTCTGTTGCACCACTGCCGACATCAACCTTTGACCAATTATTTCAATCTTCTTCAGTATCATCTCTTAATCTCCTGGCCAAATGAGGGCATTGTGGAAACCAGGTGTGGAAGTCCTTGACCAGGTGAGGGGCATGGACATCTGAGATGTCCACCCAAGTGAAGTCCTCAAAACCATAACACTTCCATGCCATAAGGTACTGAAACTGGTCAACTCAATTCTTATGACCTGGTGTTCAGCTCCTGGAGGAATGTGTCCCTGCTGGTACCAGGGAGTCTGATGGAGCCAACAAAAAGAGCTCTGTATGGGATCCATAGCTTGTAAAGAATGGGGACACTCAGGTGGATGCATATTATTGTAAGCAAAGTCTGCCAATGCCAAGACCTCCACCCAATTGTCCTGTTGTTGATTGCTAAAGCACTGGAGGTATTGCTCCAAGGCAGTGTTCATTCTTTCTGTGCTACCACCAGTTTCTGTGTGATGGGCATATTACAAACATCCCTGGACTTATACTTCTGCTAATAGCATCTGCCAGAAGCATGCATGCCTTGATCAGATGCTACCCATTTGGAGAGTCCATGTAGTCGGAATACATGCTCAATGAATGCACATTACCCACCTAGTGAGGAGAGTAGCAGACAGGATGAAATGGGCCATTTTGGTCAGCGTGTCCACTACCACCAATATTGTGGTGGCACCCTTCGATGGGGGCAGGTCTGTGATAAAATCCAACAAAACTGTCCTCCCATAACCTTTCCAGGGCAGAGCCTGCAAGAGTCTAGGGGTGCACCAGTGGCATACTTGGCCTGCTGGCAAGGGTATGTGGCACACAATGCCACTTACCCTGACCCATCATGCCAGAGTCATGGCCTTTAGAATGTGTGTGACACTAAGTGCAATGTCTTAACCCCCCTGAAGTTTAGTTTAGTTTATTGTTATTGCACCTTGTACAACAAAATTACATGCCAAGTGGCCTGCCACGGCATCAACACAGAACAATGCCAAGGAGAGGGTTCCTCCAGGAATGTAGAGACAGTCACAGAAGTACAACAGGTCCTCCATATACGTCCAAAGGGTTGCAGTCCCATTGCTAGCCAACTCACAACAATGAGCCTCCACAAATGGATCCTGCCATTGCGCCTCCCAAATCATGTATCTTAGATCCACAGACTCCTCAGTAGCTACAAACCATTCCTTAGAATGTCTGGCTGAAATCAGATGACTTATGGCCTGGAGGGTTTCTTGGGAGTAGAGTGTCTCTATCGTGGGGGAACTTGAGCTCCCAAATGGGTGTTAAAATCGCCCCCTATAAGAATGTACAATGCTGGGAATTTAGTTTTCATACAAGTAATGTAATTCTCCAGCATGCCCCATTGAGCCTTAATATTGGCTTGCCTCATCATTGGGGGGAGATAAATGTTGAACACTAACAATTTGCTGTGTCCTTTCTTAATTAAAAGCACCATGGCTAAAGAACCACAGGGGGGTAGTTCCACTGTCTCCACTTTCAAAGAAGTAGAGACCAAACAAGCTAGACTACCCTTGGGCCTCCCTGCCATAGATTGTCTGGTAGTGGCCAATGAATTGGCCGTAAATCCTGTAAAGGATATCTTATCACATGCCCAGGTCTCCTGGAGCAGGACCACATAAAATGAGTGGATATAGTTAGAAAATTCTGTAGTACCACACTTTCTCCCCCAACCTGCAATATTTCACAAAAGGCACTTAAGTATGCCGGGGGGGGGGGGGGATAGCCGGATTTACTAGTCATTCTGTGTGGTTAATTTTTCCCAGAGCACCCTTCAGATCCAAAGAAATACATCCATTATTAGACAGCAGGGTCATCCTCTTGGGAGGCAAAGGCAGGGGAAAAGAGAGGGGAGGTGAGCCTTGCTCATGGGGCTGTAAGGCTCTAAACGCACTCCAGTTTGTACTTATGGCATTGACTGGTTGCTTAGCTGGAAGGTATTCGGTAGTATCATCAAGTAGAGTTTGAGTTAGCCAAATTTACGAATTAAACATTTTGGAGAGAGTGGTAATGCTGTTAAGCAGGTTTTCCATTTCAAGTATTTAGGTATTCAATTTCAGAACACTGGTGCCTGGACTAGACATCGAACCCAGGTGCTGAATTCAGCCTCTTGTAGTCACCAGCAGATTTTAAGATTCTTTTATACCCAGGGTGGCCAATTCATTCCTTCTGCTCTATGTATTTACAAAGCCAAAATGTTGGCCCAAACTCTTCATGGTATTCCCATATGCATACAGGGCTTCAAGGATTGTATTGAAAGAACCCAGGCTGCTTTTCTTAGAAAACTTCTGGATCTTCCCCCCTTGTGTTGGTTTTGCTCCGAAGTACCTGGAACTGGGCATTCGATCGGTTGAATGTAAGGTATGGATTAACACCTTTAAATGGTAGTTTTGGGTGCTTTTTCTGGCAGTTCCTGGCAGCTACCTCTTCCTGGCATTTGTGGACTCCCATATTTTTCGCTAGGAGAAAGAGCTGTTGAAGAAACTACATCTGCTAGGTGTTACGGGGGATGCCTTGGGAAACTATGGCCTTAAAGACACCCAATTTAGGGTAGTCCAATGGCTTGTGGACATTGATTTACAATATCTACAAGCTAGAGCATGAGTCCTCAAACTACGGCCGACACACATGTGTCTTGCAGAGCGCATTTACCCGGCCCGCCAGGAGGTAGCGCTTCGCAAAGCATCATGGGTTGAAGCAAATGCAAATGAGCGTGGTCTTATTACGGGGATGCCATCTCTCTTCCTTTCCGGACAGCAGAGCTCAGAGGAGGTGGGGTGGGGGCTGAAGGGGTGGGTGGGGCGAGGCTGGAGAGCAGTGCTGTCATTGGCGGAGCGAATTGGTCTGCAGTTCAAGCTGCAAATGCTCCTTTTGCCTGGCACCCTCTGGCTCTTGGGAACTGTGCTGGGGTCCTCCATGCCTGGGGCTCCTTGCGGGGAGTCTGCCACATGTGTGTGTGTGGGGGAGAGAATGACATAGGGAGGGGAGTGCCCATCTTCCTCTCCCCCATCTCCCCCCAGTCCCAAACTCCTTTCCCAGAAAGAAAAATCTTCCTTCTCCGGCGTTTCAGCGGGCCTGGCTTAGAAACTGGTCATCTGGTCTCTGGTTTCTAATCCAACTCTTCAACTCTTTTATTGGGGCCGAAGCGATGGGCAGAGCCCGATGGGGGTGGGAGAGCTCAGGGAATGGAAGCAGTAAAGGAAAAAAGAGAGGGGTGAGAGAGAACGGAAGTCCCTGGGAAGGGAAGGGAAGGGAAGGGAAGGGGGCAGGAGGTGTTATTAAACAGTGGGCGAAGGAAGGGCAAACAGCAACAAGTTTATTTCAAGGATTAACTTAACAGGAAGGAGAACCCAGCAGCAACGGTCTTGGCGGCTCTCCTTATGTAGAGCTGTCAAACGCCCCCTTTACTTTCCCGCCAAACAAAGCTGAATACCTGACCGAAGGCCGCCTTTGCTGGCTTCCCTCCTGCGTCAGATATGTAACAGAAGGAAAGGAGGAAAGGATCCAATCAGAAGACAAGATTATTCAAGATACTCTGGCTCCTGAGCGTGGCGGTCAGTCGGGTCCTTGGTGCCGGGGGCTGCAGGAGTGAGCACCGCTGAGGGAAAGAGCGCGGCTCCTTTAGGCATCTCCCAGGGCGGAAGGGAGCGGGGTCTGAGCCTGAGGCTGCCCAAACACACGGCCGTCCCCTTCAGATCATCGTCCACCACCAGCACTCGGACTCCGCTCCCTTCCTACCTGGGAGACCAGCAAAGGAACTGAGCTCTTTCCCTTGGCGGTGCTCACTCCTGCAGCCCCCGGCACCAAGGACCCGACCGACCGTCGCGCTCAGGAGCCAGAGGGGCGCCGGGCAAAAGGAGCATTTGCAGCTTGAACTGCAGACCAATTCGCTCCGCCAATGACAGCACTGCTCTCCAGCCTCGCCCCACCTGCCCCTTCAGCCCCCACCCTGCCTCCTCCGAGCTCTGCTGTCCGGAAAGGAAGAGAGATGGCATCCCCGTAATAAGGCCATGCTCATTTGCATTTGCTTCAACCCATGATGCTTTCCGAGGCACTACCTCCCGACGGGCCGGGTAAATGTGCTCCACAGGCCGCATGTGTCCCACGGGCCATAGTTTGAGGACCCATGATTTAATGCAAGCCTATTAAATGATCATTTGATTCCAGCAAGATCAAATGTTGATCTGTATGCATAAACAATGCACAAATTAGGAACAGAACTTTCAGCACTGAGTTTGTAACTAGCTTTCAATCCTCTTCTTTATTAAACTGCCAAGTAAAGACCAAGGAGAAGTCAAATTAAGTGTATGTGGCTGTTTAATACCTGGCCCTTCATTTTACCGGAGAAACTGCTGACTTCTGTGCATTTTCCAAGTGCTTTGGAATGCTGTCCTTACTCTAAAAACTGGAACACACATGGGATACTTCCAAGAGCTGAACAAAAGCTTTTTCATGGCCAGCAGCAGAAAATAGAAGGGGGAGTGCAAAGGCCATTTTAATAACATTTTTATTTTTCCACATGAAGCTGTTGTGTTCCAGGCAAACTCAGCAGTTTGGCATCTTCAAGAAAAGCTCTCTGTGTGGCCAATTTCTCATTTCCCGTTTTTAAATATTTAGCAGGGGAGAAACCAGCCAGAGAAAAGCCAAATTTATGAGGCCTTAGCAGCTTCCTCAAGGAAAAATTGGAAGATTATCTGGAAGGTGAAAGGGCTAACAGACTGCAACATTAATCATCTTTCTGACCAATTGAATAATTTCTGACACAACAGAATTCGACAAGAGTGAAATTTATTCAGGGACAATTCTAGGTCAAAATTTGGAGAGTTGTAGGTGGATTTTTTGAGCATACTGTGGCTACTCTTCCAAAATGTCTTCTCAACTCACAAAATGGTTTTCAGGAATGATATATAATTATTTAAATATATACTAGGATGGTTTATTGAGTTCTCTCCATCACTGATGGATATTCTGTGTGCCTCTTGTCCAACTTCCAGATCATGGATACATGTCCAACAAAACAGCTGGAGGCAGCCCCCATCATGTTTATCTTCATGAGGCCTATTTCAGTTTCAGAGGATTCTTGGAGAGGAAGATGATAATAGAAGTTGGTCCTTTGATTTGCATTTATTAAAAATATCCACATGTTTGTACTTGACAGTATAAAAATACACTGTAATTTCTAAATGCCAGATGAGGAAAGGAGTTTAATGTCAAACTGGGGTTTTGGACACCCCATTGAAGACTCCTACTCTAATAAAGAGACATTTCCTCAACATTTTCTGGTATTTGATATTTGCTACTTCCTTCCCCAAATCACCAAAACTGCTGTTACCAAATGTACTATAGCTGCAACTAGACCAATGGTCTCCAATGTTTCTGACTCAGCTTGTTTTACAATTAGTAAAACACAACTGCTTATTTTTGTAAAAGGGTTTTTTGCATGGAAGAATTTCCAGATAAATTATTACAACTTGTCCTTGAATTATGACCATAATTGGGACTAGAATGTCTGATGTTAGTCAAGGAGGTTGTTAAGTGAGTTGTACCCAATTTTATGGTCTTCTTTGTTCTGATTGTTAAGAAAATCACTGAAGTTGTTAAATGAATCGTGTGGCCATTAAGTGAATCTAGTGTCTCCCATTGACTTTGCTCACAGGAAGCCACCTGGGAAGGTTGCAAATGGTGATCACATGACCCCAAGATACTGCAATCCTTATAAATGCATGCCAGTTATCAAGTGTCTGAATTTTGATCATGTGACTCTGTGGCTGCTGCAACAGTCATCAATGTGAGGGCTGATCATAAATAACTTTTTCAGTGCTGCTCTTACTTTGATTGCTGCTGTTTTGATGCTGAACAAATGGTTATAAGTCAAGAACTACCAGTAAAGTACAAATAGTTTTATAGATATTTTTAATTTCAAGTTTAAATTTAAATGCTTCAGAAAAACTATTCAAAACTCAATTATGTTAGAAAAAATAAACACAGAGAACATAGGATAACAAGATTGCAAGGGATCTTTGATTCCTTTCTAGTCCAACCCGCTTCCGATGGCAGGAGATCCTATACACTCCACTGATGGAGCACCCACAATTTTTGGAGACAAGCTGTTCCACTGATTAATTGTTCTAATTGTCAGGAAATTTCTCTTTAGTTCTAGGTTGAAATCTCTCTATAATCTACCCTTTAATGTAATTTTAATTATTTAATAAAATTTAATTATTTGTTCTGCCCTCAGATGCTTTGGAAAATAAGTTCATTCTGTCTTCTCTGTGACAGTTCCTTAAGTACTGGAAGATTGATACCATATCACCCCAGTTCTTCTCTTTGTTGGAGTCAACGTACCTGGTTTCTTAAATTGTTCATCATATGGTTTAGCTATAAGGACTCTTATCATCTTTGTTGCTCTTCTCTGCATTCTTTCCAGGGGTCGATATCTTTTTTTTTTTTTTGTATCATAGTGCCAGAATTGGATGCAGTTTTCCAAGTGTGGTCTCACTAATGCAGTGTAAAGTAGTATTTTATGTCACATGATTTTGAAACTATCTCTTTGTTGATGCAGCCTAGGACTGAATTAGCCTTTCTGGCAACTGCAGCATACTGCCTCATATTTAACTGGTGACTTAGATCTCTCTTACAATTGCTACTATTGAGCCAGCTACTACCTATTCCATAGCTGTGCATTTGGTTTTTCTTGCCTAAATGTAGTACCTTACTTTTCTCACCACTGAATTGCATTTTGTTGGATAGAGCATTCAAAGTGTCAAGGTCCTTCTGAAATCTTAAGCCCATCTTCCAAAGTGTTGGTTATTCCCCCCAGCTGGTCTGATATCTCACATTGTTCTATCTTACCAAGTAGCAGGCTGTGGTCTACTGTCAAATGCCTTACTACAGTCTAAGTAAACTATGTCCACAATATTTCCCTTATCCATTAATTTAGTCATTTTGTCAAAGAAAGGTTTCTATTAATTGCCCTGTTCATTTCTAGATGCTCATGAATGTGCTGCTTCATTATCTTTTCTAGGATCTTCCCAGATATTGATGTCAGGCTGATTGGTGTGCACAGTGGTGGCATTCAAATAATTTAACAACCGGTTCTCTGCCCTAATGACTGGCTGGATGGACATGTGACTGGGTGGGCATGGCCAACTTGATTGGTCTCACCCTTAGGAAATTTCTCCTTAGTCCAACACACAATAAAATAGCACTTTCCAATAGAATAGAATAGAATAGAATAGAATAGAATAGAATAGAATAGAATAGAATAGAATAGTTGGAAGGTACCTTGGAGGTCTTCTAGTCCAACCCCCTGCTTAGGCAAAAAACCTTACACATCTTTATTTGATATTTATTTATGATCTTTATTTCCTTAAATTAACTTTGATGTGTTACTCAACATATACCTTTCTATTTAAACTCAGGCAATATGCCAAATAAAATATATTATTTCATAAAGTCCTCATTCCACACCATTCACTTTGTTGCCTAACTTTGGAGAAAACGTATCTCTAACTGAAAGAACACTTAATTACTAAAACAATAGATTCCCTGGAGACTCTTCAGAACATTGTCTTCCGAGTATTAAGACAAAAATTATGTCCACTCTCTCATTTACTTTTCAGTACTTGAGACAAGAATTCCCTTGATTTCAGTACTTGAGACAAGACTTTTCCTGCCTGCATACTCTAAATCTATCTCAATGATTTTCACAGTCTATTACATGCCCAATTTTACTGTTCCACTTTTTATATGAGATTAACTTGTTTTTTTCCCTAAACTGTTGATACAACTGCTTCATTAGATATTATGGGTTAGATATAATTTCAGTACTTTGGGGTTCTAATAATTGTTATCCCAGTTGTGGCAGCCATCTTGGCATTCTAACACCTGCACATTCCCCATGGATACCTCTGACTATGTTTTTGAATGTAGTTCCTCATCCTGCCTTATCATTCACCATGGTGTTGGGCGCTGAGAGAAACTGAAGTCCAAAATGTCTGAAGAACAAATTGCATGCCCCTCACAATTACACTCTCAAGGAACAAAAGGAAAGAGGGAATGAACTTTCATTAATTTGAATTTAAATAACAAAACAATGTAAACTCAAGTCCTGTTTTTCCAAAATAAAGGCTAATTATTTATTCCTGTTTTCCTTAAAGCTGATTCTAGCACTCCTTCAAAACCTAGTTTTTCCATCTTATCTCACCCTCATTTCTACAAATTATTTCTCAGTACTCCATTCTTTATCTTTTGTTCAAGCTTCTTTTGCCAGTTTGAAAAAGTACTTTGCTTCTGGGCAGCACCTGGCAGTGTGGGAAGTCAGAATATACTTTTCGTGTCCTTTATTTTTCTCCACAAAATCACTCATGCAGTTCAAGATACAACCTGTTGCAACAAACACTTGTACAATTCGTCAAATTGTCCATGGAGTTCATTTTTCCCCCTGATCACAAACTGTATGACTTCTCCAACAAAATGGGGCTATTTA
>JAEANM010029105.1:0-10244 GCA_017656035.1 Myanophis thanlyinensis | reverse complement strand
TTCATTCATTCATTTATTAATTTATTTATTCATTTAGTGTAATTGTGGTTAAAACATAACAATTTAAAATCAGACATTTAAACAGGACACCTGGGGAGGATTGGGCTGAGTGGAGAAAAGTGGGATCTGTTATTACCCAATCAACCACCTCCATTGGGCTGTTCCCCCACTGGAGACCCAAGCCCACTGGCCAAATTATGTCTTTAGGCCATGGAAATATAGGAAGGTTGGGGACAAACTTACATCAGGGGCAAAGTGTATTTCAGAGGGTAGGAACAACAGCTCTGAGGCCCTCAGAGAAGGAATAGTTGAGTAATGGAAAAAGTCATCATGATATGAAACCAAAGGAGGAAGAAATAAAGCCAAGTCTTCTCTACAGATTTTTACGACAAAGTGAAAGTGCAATATACAATGTGAATTTTTTCTATTTTTGTACATTTCTTTATTTCTTCCACATTTTGTGGGTATAACACCAAACCCCCAATATACTGCATACAACAGTCTGTACACAGAACACAAAAATTCTTCAGTGGACAAGCATAAAGATACTGATAATTTGCCAATTTGATTTGATTATTTTATCTTTGATTTGATTATTTTATCTTGTTGCTCAGAAGCAATTATTTTGCATAATTGTTATTTGTTCATTTCACTTGTCCTCTTTTTGGTGTCTTTTTATCTTATTGTCATTTATTTAATTTATTTAATTCAAACAGAATCAAACGAGTTAGAAAAGGCTATTTAGGCACTGGATCTAGTTTACTGCTTGGCCCAGGAATGAAATTTAAAACATTCTTGAAAAATGGATACTTAACTTCTGCTTATCTATGCATTGTACTGCAAAATGATATGGCATTGCCAACTTTATGATGATTGCCACAAGTTCCCGTGCAAGAATTAAAGGGTTGCATCCAGATTACTTCCAATTCATCCATCACCTGATATGTGACCATTTTGCCCACCTGCTATTATGCTACAAAAATAGTTTTTAAAAATATCATTTCCAAACTGATATGAAACAAACCTAGACTATTTTAACATATAAACACATGAAACCAATCAGACTCTGCAAAGAATTGGATTCATAGATTCAAGCAATATCATAAAAAGATATGTAGGTGCCATCAAGTCTGTCCCAGGTGCAAATATATAAAAAATAAGATAAAATGTAAATTAAAATACTACATTGCTTTGCACACAACTAAGTAGCCACAGAGCTACGTTGAAACAGTTTTGCAATATACGTTAGGAGAGAAAAGGGAAGAAGCAATATGTGGGCTGATTTACTTCATGTATCATTTTCTGAAATGTGCTTGAGCCTTGAAAAGAATGTTTAGCTGATGTTATAGCAAACAACTCTATTTGAAATGTTTCAGAATTCAACTCTACTCTATTCCATGCTCAATTTAGTGCTCATTCTTTCAGCAAGGCAAAATAATGACATTATTAAATCTGTTTACTATCAACTTAGTTTTAATAAATGTCAGCTTTTCTCTGGCAGAAACCTAAAATATACTGTATATTATTCTACAATGATTTTGTTTCACTCAAACATGTAAACAAAAGGATAATTAATTCCATGCTGAATTTGAAGTTATTGTAAGAAAATATCTTGCTAAAAATCACTGCATATTGCTAATCAAAAGTTTTACTCTTAGAATTTCTTTTCAGTTTATTTACATCTACCATTCTGGTGATAAAAATGGCTGCAACAATTTTATAAGATATGTTTCATAAAACAAAAACAAACATCTTGAAAAATATATTTTTCCATTTCTAAGAACAGTTTCAGACCTAACAAAATACAGCCATGTCAATATTGGTACATTCCATCTCTACTCATGAGAATGTTTGCAGAAAGTTACATATATATAAATATATATACAAAGGAGGTACATCTCAAACTATTAGTGGTGAAAGCTAATCCATTATGGACTGATTATTTTATAAAATACCATAAGATGACCATGTAGTTTGTATCACCTGACTTACTCCTTGTAACCAATCTATAGCTTTGTCCAATAAGATGAGTCCAGTAATCACATGCTTGGATGTTGTAAAATTTCAAATTGCTACAAAATTTGTAAACACCAAATGTTCTACTCATCTCGTCATGGAGTAGTAACAAAAACTTTGCAGACCAACATGGACCACATATTTAATAGCATGTTAAACAGAGGATATATACATTTTATTTTAGTTGCATTTGTTAAATGGCTTGCTCTTTTGAAACTTACTAAAACTGCCTGGAATGTTTATAAACTTAATTTGGGAATTAAACATAAGTACTTTGGGCAAGATTAAATATAAACTACTTTCCACAACTCCCAACTTGTGAAATTATTAAATTTTCTGTTCACTGGCATTTGTTCTATTTCAATGAGTTTTATCATTTATTTCTAAATACCATATCTAGATGTTTCTTATTGACAATCCCAAATAATCAGGAAACTCATAATACAGAATGAAAAAGTAAAAAACAAATCATTTAAATATGGAAACAATGGTTCTTGGAACTGGTGACATGAGCGATCCCAGTTTATTATGAATCACAGAGTGAACATGATGAAGTGAACTTTAAAAGGATGCATTTCTCCATACACCAATCTCATCAGCATTCTAGTTCCCTCGTCAAAAACAGAAACAAACAATTAGGAGAGTGGGTGTGAGCTACTCACAAAAATGCCTGTGTTTTAATACATAAACACCTATTTTTCTACCATAGATTAACATAGCTCTCCATAAAGAAGATGATAAGTTACCCAACTATGAAAGCCTTTTTGATGCTGCTAAAAGAACAAGCAAAATAATCCCTTTCAGCTCAGATTATGTGCATGTTTAGACAAAAGTACATCCAGATATTCAGAGGTCATAATTAAAAAGAAAGACAATAATTTTGTTGAATTTTGCTGTATACATCTAAGCACATGAACCAGTTTTCCAAGGAGGAGTTGGAAACATTCTAGATGTTTCTCAGTAAATCTCACCTTCAAACCATGCTATGTCTTTTGCCACCATGCAAATCAGTTGGACACAATTGGAACAAAAAATAATACCATGCCTCTGATTTGTTTACATCTTCAAAGGCTGGAATCAAGAGTCAACGGACCACGAAAAGGTCAGAGGCTTTTCATATCAAATAAACAATTAAGTTAAAGGTATCATTTTCCCTAGTTCATGAAGTTCAGAGTTCTCAACAAGAATTTCAGTATATAATTTCAGATGGCTGCTCCCTTGAGATAATAATGAATTAAAACAATTTTACACTTTTTGGCTTTTCACTCAAGTGGCCTGATTACAGAAAGTGTTATCAGGATAAGTTGGTTGATCTGAACATTGATTTTTGCTTGGTTCCTGTTGATGTCACTGGTTTTAGCTGTAATTTGGGTTTTTCTTTGGTTTTACTAATGTACAGTATGCTATCTAGAATAACATTTTCTTTGGTTTTACTAATGTACAGTATGCTATCTAGAATAACATTTTCTTTGGTTTTACTAATGTACAGTATGCTACCTAGAATAAGGGACATTGGAGGTTTTCTAGTCCAACCCCCTGCTTAGGCACGAAACCCTATACCATTTTAAATAAATCGTTATTGGAACACTGCTAACATGTCACCCCAACCCTTCTTTCCATCACACTAGACATACCCAATTCCAGGAACTGTTCTTTATATGTTTTAGCCTCCAGTCCCCTAATCATCTTTGTTGCTGTTATCTGCACTCTTTCTAAAGTCTTTCAACATCTTTTTTACATCGTGGCAACCAAAACTGGATGCAGCATTCCAAGTGTGGCCTTACCAAGGCATTATAAAGTGTATTAACACTTCACGTGATCTTGATTCTATCCCTCTGTTTATGCAGACTAATCATTCATGTTGGGCAAATCCAAATAAATAAATAAATTCTTCTTACCAAGAACACTTGGAAACTATAGTGTAATGTAGTACAGTACACTTAGCATGCTAAGAATTTTCTATCCATACTTTTTATTATCTAAAAGTACAATTCCAATAAGCTCTCAGCTCTTCCATCCCTCCATTCCATAGTACCTTACCCTTTTTCGCAAATTGTAGGTCAGGATGAGATTCCTGGAGAAAGAATGTGAAAAGGCTGTGTAGAACTCCAGCACTTTCTGTAAGGCATCCCTTTTAATTACATGAAGGTCGCAGTAAGTCAAAGCCCTTACATTCGCACATGACTGGGCAAGAGTTGTTTCTTTCCAGAAGATATCACCAAAGACATCCCCTTTGCCTAGGGGAGAAAAAGATCTGCAATCAATTAATTGATTCCATGTTAAGAAAATTATCAAAATGTAACTGCAAATAATTCCAGAAAGTTTCCACTATTATTAAAAGTACATATCTTATTTTATGCAACATATTAAACACAAAGAAAACCTTTCACTAATGAGAGACTGGATCCAACCATTTGTCTTTGTAGCAATATGCAGCCAATGAATATCATTTTTGTCAGCACTATCAAGTCTAATGAACATTCATAAATTTATATAGATTCAATCAGTAAGATTCATTATTAGAATAATTGTGCAGTTTTAAAAAAAACAGATTTATTTACAGCTAAATTTTATGAACCTTGGAGCATCACATCAATTATAAAATATTGCAATAAAACAGCCACAGTAAATTAAAATAAAGTTAAAGTTACATAGTACAACCCGGCCAATGTCTTAATTTACCTAAATGAATTGATCTGAAATATTTGGTAAAACAGAATAACAAAATTTACTGAGCTTTGTAGTAGTTTTTGGAAGTAGTGTAGCCAATGTCACCTCCAGGACTAGGATCATCTCAGACAAATAACCCTTCCAGACCCCAAACCTCTCATTTCCTGGACATGAGATACTACCAAACACTTATCCTGAGAAAGGCACCTTGGAGAGTTGAATCCAGCTGGAGGACATGGTACTAAGGAGATCGAGGTGTCAAGCCTTATTAAGTAATATGCTGTATATCAAGATATATATATATACTCGTTCTTCAGTATAATAATTTTGACAAAGGCATCGATATATGACAAAAAATATAAATAGTATCTAACAATTTATTTTCTTTTACTGGGCTTCACAGCACAGAAAGCAAAATAAATGTCACCTGAGAGTCTTGTCTCAAACTTATTCTCTTCAGACATATTTTTGTCTGATTTTAAGACCAACTGTCTTAAAGCATGTATTTTAAGTTCTTTCATTCACATCTATTTTTTTCCTTTTTTTCACATGAAGAAACTCTGATGTTAGAATGTATCTTAGTAAAAAGATCCAGAGAATAAAAGGATCTTGTCCCCAGAATCTGAAAGAACATTTATTTTGTCAAATGTCTGTTGTGTAAATATTTGGAAGCAAAATACAGGTAGTCCTCAACTAATGATCACGATTGAGCCCAAAATTTCTGTCGCTAAATAAGGCATTTATTAAGTGAATTTTCCCCTATTTTATGACCTTTCTTGCCACAGTTGTTAAGTGAATCACTGTAGTTGTTAAGATAGTAACATGGTTATTAAGTGAATCTGATTTCCCATGGACTTTGCTTATCAGAACGTTACAAAAGGTGATCACATGATCCCACGTTATTGCAACTGTCATAAATATGAGTCAGTGGCCAAACATACAAATTTTAATCATGTGACTAGGGGGATGCCACAATGGTCGTAAGAGTGTAACTTCAAACGATCACTAAATAAACTGTTGTAAGTCAAGGACTATGTGTAGATAGATATGTTAACCAGATCCAAAACAAAACAAAATCTTAACTCCTTTTTATTATTTGTTTGTTTGTTTACTGCCTTTTATCTTTTTTTACAAATAACTCAAAATGGCAACACACATAATATTCTTACTGCTTCCTATTTTCCCTACAACGCTCACCCTGTGAGGTGAGTTGGGACAAGAGAGAGTGTTGGCCCAAAGTCACAGAACTGGCTTTCATGGCTAAGGCAGGATTGAACTCACGGTCTCCCATTTTCTAATCTGGTACCTTAATCACTAGACCAAACTAGCTCTCTTTTTCGAATCCATTTAGATTAATAAGAAATTAGGTGTAACTGAAAATGTTAAAAATAATCCAACTGTAGAAAGGGTTTTTGTTAGGGATTTTTTTTAAACCAAGAAGTTTCTTTGTATCATTTTTATATTGCTTTCAAATTTGATATACCAGTAGTAATGCATGCACTATTTTCTATGGAAGCACAGACTGTAATTATTCGGTTGCTAGCTACATGGAACCCAGTTTGGCTACATGAACACAACATTGCTGAGATTATTTGAATATATAAATGAGTAGCTGGAGATTTATTTGGAGCACTTTTGCGTTGAAGGTTCAGGTAACAAATGCCTGAAAGGTGCTATAGTTACTGTTATGTCTATGAGGTTAGGAATAGTTATCCATCTAGGTTTAGTTCTGTATTTATAAAACTTGAAAAAAAATCACGAACAGGAATCATATTAAAACTGAATAGCACTTGTGTAGACCCACATTGAGTTTCTTTCTCCTTTCCTTTTTCTAATGGAAAATACAAAATTTGACTTCAGTTATTTAAATCCTACACAAATAGACGGTGTTTTCAGAGGGAGAGGTCTTTTGTTTTCTAATGAAAATACCAAATTTGAGCTCTTTTTAAAAAAATCCTACACAAATAGATGGTGTTTTCAGAAGGAGAGCTCTTACTGTTATCACTCAAAATATATTATGCAACTATTCCATTTTTTCTCTCCGTTAAGATATTTTATGGAAAGAAAAAGACAGAAAACACAAAAGGATTAAAGATAC
The DNA here is from genome assembly GCA_017656035.1 of Myanophis thanlyinensis. Classification (NCBI taxonomy): domain Eukaryota; kingdom Metazoa; phylum Chordata; class Lepidosauria; order Squamata; family Homalopsidae; genus Myanophis; species Myanophis thanlyinensis. The sequence continues at coordinate 3,460 of JAEANM010029105.1, read as the reverse complement.
AAAAAAGGATAGAACCATCTTGAACATCCCTGCTCCAAATTCCATGAACAAAGCTAGATGATAACTGTAGTAAAAAGCCTCTAATAACACCCAGAAAATGAAGACCAGGAAAAAAAAATCATTTTAAGAAATATGAACTTTAAACCATTATAGCTTTATAATTACACTAGTCCTGGTATTTGTCTTAATTTAAATTGGAGTGAAAACTAGTTGACACCAATTTTCTCCATATTTACAAACTCCTGGAAAAGAAAGATGTCTTCTCATGTCTACTAGTCTGGAAAGGGAAAATCAGAAAGGCAATTGTAAGTCTAATGGTTCAAGATGCCAGCTATTCTCTTTGAAATCAAATCAAAGCAACCAGCCTTATTGCTGGATACAGTGAGCTGGTTATCTCAGTCTGTAATTGCTAAGTAAAGATTGGATTATTAGAGCTACAATTTGTTTATCACACTAAAATACTGTAAGCTGTAGATATAATATTTTATGCAGCAATTTCCTGCAAACTGAACATTTTATCTAGTTAAAATGGTGGAAGGATTATTATTTTACATGGATTAATAGCCTATGTTATGAAGCTAGTATGGATTAATGTGCATTATTCAATTGAAACTACTGAGTTGGACTATTGTAACAACCAAGTTTGATGCTAGTTTACAGTATACTGTGTACTCACGTGGTTAGTGGGCTTACTTCCAGAAAAATATGTCTATGGTTGGAGCAATCTTCTGCACTCAAGGAAGAATGGCAGAATTCTAATACATTGATAACTCCCTGTAACTGGCCATGCACTACTCATTTCTTGCTATAATAAAAACATCAATCAATATTTTAATAGAAAATTATACAATATATAATTGAAAAGTAACGTTCATGTGGATTCTATATTCCCCATGGTCTGTATTCCCCAACCTTCTAGATATGTTGAGCTTCAATTCTCAGGATACCCAGCTAGGATTTCCATTTAATTGCTGTTTAGTCATTTGCTCTTGATTTGACAAAATTCCAAGTGCTGTTTGTAGATTTGCAGAGTAAGATCCTCGCATTTCTGGGCAAGGTTGAGATATTTTTGTGCTTCTCTATAAATCTATTCCTCTGGGATACAACTAGCATCTCTGGCACCTCTATATAAATGAGGTAAAGCAATAAAGCAAAGCCATTTCAGATAAACATTACAAGAACAACTCTATCTGAACACGTTAAGATGGCAATTAGATAAAATTAAAGCAGCAGGATTTTCCTTCCCTGGAGCAAATGGACCATTTAACATCCTCCTCATACAGAACAAAAGATACACAAAGTTCTCCATAGGAATAACATTATTTTCTTTAAATTCTTCCTCAGGGATTATGGTTATGTAAATAATAACTTACTCTGGAGATCTAAGGACACAAGAGCCATGTTTGCCTTCAGTGCGAAGTGTTATCTTATTCAGAGTAAATAAATGAAACCACCCATCTCCTGGTGATGGTATACAAATTAAAACTTTCAGATTTGCGTCATAAAAGTAAGGTTTTTTTATACATGCTGATGCCATAGTCACAATAACCCTTTTATTCATAATGTTTTGTATTAAGAGATATTTCCCAATCTGACACAACTGGTTCATCTCTAGCCAAATTTCAGGATAGCAGGTGAGAAACAGGACCTTGGCTCCTCTGATAAATCAATTACAGAAAGTACACATAAGAATGAAAAAAATTCAATAGCCATTGGCCTCAGAAGGCCTTTCAGAAGAAAGAAATAAAAGTTTATGAAGTTCCTGAAGACAATGTGGAGGAGTGCAAGGAACATGAGATCACATAAAGCCAGCAGTCTGCCGAATCTAATCCAGGCTGTAATAATAGGCACACATGTTTGGAACTAAGCGTTACTGAAGTTACTGAAGACTTAATTCTGAATATGCCTATGACTGGGCTTTTATCCTCTTTCCCCTTGTTACTTCTCCCAGGCTTATCTCACATTATTTAAAAACTGTTTGATGTTGAGAGAAGCTTTCAGGGGACTGTACGTGAAAGACAGGATGAAACTTCTTCTCTGAACTTCCTTGATTTATCTTAGGACCAAAGCCAATGTTTATTAAAATAAACGTCACCCTGTCCAGGATAGTGTCAGTATGAAAACAGACCAGCAGAAGCTTATATTCTAATAATGGAGAGTTATCATTGTTACATTATTTAGAGTATTATTCAAGTTTTAAACAGAGTAACAGAAATCCTGTTTATATGAGAACTATTGATTAATAACCTCTCTGTTAAAGAAAAGGAAGAAAAAAGGAATTGTCTATGGATATTTTCTAATGTTTGACATCAGTACCTGAAAAAGTATCATTTCACCTTTTCTTCATGCAAATTCTATCCACATTTCCTTCGGTCTCAGGATGTCTACCACTAGCAGGTTCAATATCATTAACAAAAAGTTTCTGCAAAACTCCAGCATCTTCTCTTCAGTGGTGCTTCCTGGCTAACTCTACATTCTTACACAGTGTTTATATATACAAGGGCAGAAAAAAGCCCCTTAATTTAAAATCCACTGGTAAGTTCATTCACAATTTTTAAAAAAATCAACATGAAACATATAAATCAAAGTACCATGGACTACCTATGAATTTAGCTCTTGGATGGGTTTGAGTTTTCTTTTTGGGGTCCTTCTGTTGCAGGGAACTGTGTGCTTTAATTAGTGCTAGAAGCATACTCAAATTACTGGCTTTTGTCTAAGAGAAATTTGTCATGTTTTTGCTTCTGTCCCGGTAGCCCTGTGTGTACATCCTGACATCTGTTTAGCACTGTTTTTTCCTCGCAAGTCCACATGACTGCGCAGCTGGGTTGTAGCATAAAGCAACTTAGTTAACTACTTCAGTAGCATTGAAGGCTCTTAACTCATAACAGAGTCAGTAACCTACCAAAATTAATTACAAAATTCCAGCAAACATTTAAAATCATAGCAGTTTGAGGGTGCAGAGACTCAAGAATTCAGCTTTTAGCAAATTTAGTTGTATGATTCTGTGTGAAGGCAGGTAGCAAGGTGTATTAGAGGTAGTTCTCATTTAATGATTGCCTTTTTAGTAGCTATTTGCAGTTATGGTGGTAATGGAAAAGTAACTTTGTGACCAATTCTCATATATGACATACATAGGTCTGTAAAGCAAAGAAAAGCTGAAGTAAGATTGTAAGCACAACTGTGATTTCCCAAAGTATCCATACTCCGTCTCCCATGTATTAATATGGGATCTCAAAATGTGGGGAAAGTCTGCCTGTTGGTCTGCCTCAGCATTCTCACAATGGGGCAGAGCTCATTCATCACATCAGCTCATGAATGCTGAAAACTAGTGAGAGGTGACCAGTTCAGATAGTATCCCCTCCATGCTGAGTTGCCAACCAACATCTGGTTTCTTTTTTTTTTTTTTTAATTTTTTATTGATAATAACAAACAAAAAATAAACAAAAAAGAAACAATAAAA
>JAEANM010029104.1:0-10244 GCA_017656035.1 Myanophis thanlyinensis | reverse complement strand
CTCCCCCCCCCCCCCTTACCCCCCCCCCCCAGGCCCTTTTCAATCTCCTGATTCCTGATCATGCCGCAGACGCCTTCTTTCCTCCCCGCCTGTCTGACCCCGGGTTCTGGGACCGGCTGTTGGAATGGTTCGTGGGCGGCCTCTCCCGCTGGGACGCAGAGCACTTCTTGTTCATAGCCGAGCATGGCTACGTATACGAGCACAACTGTGCCTTCTTCCCCCTTTTCCCGCTGACCCTAAAAGCCTTCGCAAACGTTCTCTTCTGGCCATTCCAAGGCTTTCTCTGTTTCCGGAGCTGTCTGCTCCTGTCCGCAGTTCTCCTCAATGCCGTTTTTTCCGTTTTCGCTTCTTGGACTCTGTACGAGCTTGGCTGTGCAGTCCTGCGATGCCGAAGGAGGGCTTTTCTATCGGCCACCCTCTTCTGCCTCACTCCAGCTAATGTCTTCATGGCAGCTGCTTACTCCGAAAGCATGTTTGCCTTCCTAGTGTTTGCTGCCTTGTGGAGGCTCGAGAAAGGGCATCCGTGGGCTAGCCTCCTCCTCTTTTCGTTAGCCACCGGAGTACGTTCCAATGGGCTAATTAATGCAGGGTTTCTCATTTATTCCCAGACAAAACTCTTTGCTTTCAGGTTCCAAGCAAGTGAAAATGTGTTGCGGGAGAAAGGGCAGTTTTTAAAACTGGCCGCTGCTTTGGTGCTGGTGTCTTCCTCTGTGGCTCTACCTTTTGCTTTGTTTCAGTACTACGCCTACCTTAAATTCTGCCATCCCAATACTGGCCTGGGATACGCTATTCCAAAGCCGCTGTTGCAGTTGGCCGCATCCAAGGGCTACCGTGCAGCAGCTTCAGAGGGCGAGAAGCCCCCATGGTGCTCCTGGAACTTCCCTGTGCTCTACACCTATATACAAGATACCTACTGGGATGTCGGCTTCCTCCGATACTTTGAACTCAAACAAATCCCAAACTTTCTACTAGCTTCTCCTATCATTCTGTTGGGCTCTTGGGCAAACTGGTGGTATTTCACTGCCAACCCCTGGCACTGCCTAACACTTGGTCTGGTGAGAAGGAAGAGCGCAGGCACGCAAGACCATGACTCGCACAAGCCAGCGGAGGGTTTTTGTTCTCCTGGTGTATTCGTCTACGTGGTCCATGCAGCAGCTCTGTTGGTGTTTGGGACCTTTTTCATGCACGTCCAGGTGAGTCTTGTTAAACCTTGAACACTGATTGAGTAGTGGGTGTAATGGTATAACTCCTGAGCAGATATATTCATTCCTACCATGATATTGAAATTGGATGTTTAGTGGCACCTTTTTTGTTTTAAGCAGAATATTGGAACTACAGCCCTGACCAGCTGTAGATTATGTTAGATAACTATTTCAAACATATTAAGGATTTTGTGTTTCGTGAAAACAAAAATACCTAGTGTAGGAAGCTTTCTGGTTGTATCGTGGGATATAGGACATTCAGAGCATCTCCTAGATGGGAAGATGTAGAATAAGAAGGAAAATAACAAATAAGATTCACTGCGTGACAATTCATCAACCACTTTTGATCTTCAGTGGGTAGCCCAGTGTTCCTGTTTGTACTGTCAGGACCAGTGAAGCTTGCATAATGCAGATCACAGTGTTTGAATGATGGAGGGGCAAGTTCGTAGAAGTACCATATTAATCAGTTTTGCCATAAAACAACAGAGTTGAGGCATGTTAAATAGTCTGTGGTAGCTTAAACATTTGAGTTTGTGCATCTGAGGAAACTGGTTATTTCACTCCAGCTTTTCCTATAGTAAATGCATTCATCTGTAAGTGTGCTACCTAGCTTCTAGTTCATATATGCAGCAGTGTATTCTAGAACATACCCATTGCGATGTGCAGTTCTAAGTCAATTTGGAAAGTTATCTGAAAGCAACAAGTTGGATCGTAGATGATCTGGGATTTGATTTAAATGATGCACTAAAATTTTAAAATAAATAATAGATAATTTCTGGCTTAATCTCTTTTGGTTTTAACAATAGGTTATTTCTTAATCGTCAGATATTACTCTACACACTTGTGTTTGGAATAAAAGCATCTTCATATTTAATATGGGAATTTATCTTTCTACTAATGCCATCACATTTTCTGTAATACTTCTTCTTAGTTGTACTTTCTTTTGCATGCATATTATATTTATTTTCGTAATAACTGAACAAGGCAAGTATTTACTCCATTTTATATGTTTATTGTTGTTTAAATAATTATCATTGGTACACATCAAAAGTGAGCAATCTTTTAAGCTAAAAGTCATAGCCTTGAAATGACATGTCAGGTTCAGATTCTAAAAAGGAAGCAACCCCTGTGGTCTCCTTAGCCATCTTCATCATGTAATTCTGGATAATATACTCAATGGCATATGTTCGAATATGTTTAGGAGTCCAAAGTTCATCCCATTAGGCCAAGATATCAAACTGGATTTCTTCAAGGGCCAGATCAGCATTGTAGTTCTCCTCTGTGGGCTGGCCAGGGGTGGAGGGGAGACAGGATGGATGCCTCCTACAGAACTCTGTTGGCCAAAATGGGGTGCCGGGGGCGGCACACCCCTCCCCCATGCCCCATTTTTGGCTTGGATGGCCTGCAGCACCCTACTGGTCAAAACAGGGTGCGGGGCACCCGTGCAGTACATTTTTTTTATTTGGCAATTAAAAAGAATGTGATCTAAAATTATTTTTGTAAATCTCATTAAAAGAGTTGCAACAGCTATTGGTTCTCCCACTAGTCTGAAACCTGTCTCTCTTCTACGCCTTTTAGGCAAGGAGATTTAAGCATCCTGTGGGCCAGATTCAGCCCCTTCGGCTTTGAGTTTGGCACCCCTACGTTAGACCATAATCATCTAATAAATGGTTTGTGTTACTTTTTTAAACCATTCAAATAATTTGATACGCATATATCAGTAATTCTTCAGTTTCTGAAAATAGGCTAATATCGGAGATTGGGAAGCTGACTTGGAGAATAGCTCAAATCCACCTTATTGAAACAGTTCTAGGTACAGTACTGTGAGTAGGGATAGAATCTGGCTGACATTGACAAGGCCACTGGAATAATTGATAAACACAAATTGTTAAACATAACAGAAATCTTACCTTATTTTGCCTCTGTGTCCATCTGCTTTGTATTTTTTTTATGAAACATTTGGTAGCTGGAATGAAGGTATGCTTGACAGAATTATTTTGAAATGTCTTGAGCATGTGGATATGGATGTAAATCTCTTCCTTTATCTTCCTTTAATAGGTACTTACCAGATTTCTGGGTTCTTCTTCTCCAGTCCTTTATTGGTTCTGTGCCCATCTGCTGTATGACAAAGAACCTTTGCTGCAAGGTAAAGGTTCCCCATCCAAGCATAGAGAATCCCTTTCTGAGAAACCCTCGGTGGGTAATTTCTTTTCTACCTGCAGTAGACATGGAAACCCCGTGTTGATGCTTCTGAGCAAATGGAAGCAGAGCAGGATTCTCACAAAATGTATTTTGGGATATGTACTTTCCTACTGGCTGCTGGGGTTGGTCCTTCACTGTAATTTCTTTCCTTGGACGTAACCATTTTGAATCTCTATAAATATACTGGCTGAACAGGCCGAAAAGCTTTCTGAGATCCTATCTTCTGTAAACTTGGTAACGTTTACCACTAACAACTGAAGGTGCAGGATTGATTATTTGAATGGGGCAGTAAAATCAACCAGTGAGAGCAGCAAAAATATAATACAGGGTAGAATACTCAATGTGCGACATTGCAGGCAAAAATATCTTTTCTCAAAATAATCTATTTCGTTCCCAAAAAACCACCTCCTGCTTTCCTGTATTTTCTTCTCTTCCAAGAGCCATTCTGTAACCTTGTACCAAGGGCCACTTTAAAATAAAACCCTAACCTTTTAAAAAGTGTGCTTTTGCAAAATGTGGGTTTTCCACAAATCGCCCACAATCTCCCTTTTCAGTGGTGTCTGTTGTTTGATATGGCAGCAAAAATCTGATGTGACACCCCCCCCTCCAGAATGCTGCAATTGTCATAAATACTTGCTAGTTGCCAAGTGCCTGGATTTTGATCACATGACCCTGGGGAATGCTGCAGTAATTCTAAGTGTGAGGACTGGTTGTAATTCACTTTTTTCAATGCCATTATAACTTCTGACAGTTGCTAAATGAACAGTTGTAAGTTGAAGATTACCTGTATCATCATTTTAACCTTTAAAGTTAATTTTTTCTTTTGTGGGTCTAGTTCAGGGATGGGCAATTATGGCTCCTTCATGACTCGTGGACTTCAACTCCCAGAATTGAAGTCCATGAGTCATGAAGGAGCCATAATTGCCCATCCATGGATTGGTTCTCAGAAATCAACTTAGGCCAACTGAGATTTGTAGACCCTTCTTGCCTTAGCTGACAAGCTTTCAGGCATAAATGTTCAGCTCAACTTCAGTCTGGTTCCCAGCTTTGCAGCACTGATTTCTTTTCTTTTTTTTTTTCAATTTGGTATGTTCCAACCTTCTTCCTTTTTTCTGTCACAGTTCTAAATTTCATCATTTTACTCTTGAGTTGCTCTGGGGAGGTTGATAAGCTGTGCTTTTGACCAGAACAGACTGTGATGGCAAAGCCACTTTTTTAAAAAAATAGAGCAGACATAATCTGGATACGTTAATGCACACTGCATTTAAAATCAATGTTGAGCTCGGTGTGCTGTACATGAGGTTACATTTGAAAGCTATTTATATATCTGAGCCAGCCTGAAATGGTAGCTAATGCTACAGTATATCTTGTCAGTGAGCACATGAAACTTTTGCAGGCGCCTGAGGATAGCTTCAGAACCACCTCTAGGTAGTGCACACTAACTTTATATTTATAAAGAACTTGAGACTGTCTCCTTCTATCTGAAGCTGCCTGCTCACTAAGATCAATTCAATTCGTTTTATCACAGTCATAGATCAGAGACCAGAACAAATCAAAACACTCAGTAAATATACAATTAAAAATTCTAGAATAAAATAATAAACAGATGAAATCTATGGTAATGTATGTGTGTGTGTGTGTGTGTGTATGTATATGTATGTGCTAATGTGCCAGCCTGGGCATTTCCTGGGATTAGGGATTTGTTTATAAAACTGGAGTTGTATTCTGTAATTGAATGTATTCTGTATCCTGTGCTTTGTGTGACTGTACCGATGGAAACTCACTCAATTTCGCTGCACACATATTGAGCATTGACAATAAAGGATTGAATTGAATAAAATCCAGTCTGTCAATTACACGTGGTCTACTATACTAAAATTAAAATCCATAAACTGTGAGGCCCTTAGTTTAATACTAAAAGGAAAAGGAATAAGCAGTGCAAAGGGTTTGTCACATTTGTTGTATAAAACAGCTATGGTGGATTAGACACGGACTGCCTGCTCGCTAAGATCAAGTACACAAGTTCACTTTTCCATCCTGCCAATATTTGAAGTATGCTTAATAGGAATCTAGGAAATAGCATGCTTTGTATCTTATATGGTTGACTTCACTCCTTTCAGCGATTTTTCCCACTAAGAAGTGACAATCTCTTCTTTTCAGCAAGTATTTGATCCACTAGCTTAAATGTGTTATGAACTCTGTGAAATACTGTTTATTATGTTTAGTGATTATCATTTCTTTATTATTTTTATTGCTTTAATGTTTAACCAACATATTCTTAAACAAATGGGGTAAATTAGTATTTCAGTATACATGAAAAGTAACCAGTTTGATTTTGTCTATGGATAATCACTGCAGTTGCTGCTTTTATGTATCAGCAACATCATATAAAACACACAAAAACTTCATATCTTGTTCCAACTTTTGTCAAAGGCAAAAATGACATAGAATTGGAAGAGTACACTTAAATTCAATCCCTACTTACTACAAAATTGAAATTAAAGCAACCCTGACAGATTGCTGTCTAGCCTCTGCTTTTTTTCTCTTTAAAGTGCAAAGTGATAATTTTAACAAACACAAAGCTTGTTTTCAATATTGCCTTATACAATAATGTGACAGCTTCAAATACATTCATACTGGAAATTGTTGGAGTAGTATTTAAACAGCCAAATGACAACTTATATAGCATATGAACCCAAAATTCCAGAGCACCACATTGTAGGCTGCTCTTCAAGCCAAATCCTGAAATTTATTCAGTAATCTACAATTCTCACCATGCACCATGCAGAACCAGCCAAAATAAGACAAGCATGTTATGCACAGATAATCCTCAACAACCACAATTGAGCCACAAAATTTCTGTTGCTAAATAAGACAGTGAATTTTGTCCCATTTTATGACCTTTTTTGCCACTGTTAAGTGAATCAATGCAGTTGTTAAATTAGTAAGCGTTGTTAAACAATCTGCTTTCCCGGTTGACTTGACTTGTCAGGTTGCAAAAGGGGATCACATGATCTCAAGACGCTGCACCTGTTGGCAAGCATCTTAATTTTGATCACCTGACTTTGGGGATGCTGCAACGGTTGCTAAGTGAAAAACAAGACATGTCACTTTTTCCAGTGCCCTTGTAACATCGGAATAGTCACTAAAGGAAGTTGTAAGGTGAAAACTACATGTACAGCATACCGTGATCTGTGACAGGAATCTCCTACCTTAGCAACTTTTAAAACTTGGAGTTCAATTCTGGGAGTTGAAGTCTCCAAGTCTTAAAAGTTGCTAAGGTTGGAGACCCCTGGTCTATGAAAGAAGCAATGAACTAATATGTATTAGATGTGGTGCCTCATCTTTCTGTATTCTGGAAAGAACTTCAAACTATTGGAGGGCAGGGAGGAAACTTCCCATCTTCGTAAAAAGCGGCGTATTCTGCAAACGGTCCCCATTCCCTCCTTAAGGCTCCTACTAAGCCGATTTGTTTTTCTTTTCAAACTGCCTTGTCTGAAAACCAGAGCTGGAAAATCCGGAAGCCCAGAGGGCCCCGTTGGTCCTCCTAGCAAACGAGTTCCGATTGTATCTCGGCGGTGGCGGCGGCCGCGAGGTACCTCAAACGCGGCGGCGAAAAGAAGCCTACCGGCCGGTCTGTCCGTCTGGCGCGCGCGCGCGCGCGTTTGTTTCTCTGTGGCGCGCATTTTCCCTTCTTGAGGGGAATTGGCGGGAGCGGCCCGGTGAGGGTCGCGGCCCTGCAGTGCAGTGCGGGCGGGCTCCCGGCCGGCTTGAGGGGGCGCTGCACCGGGAGGCCCGGGTGGGGAAGGCGCGTGTGCTGGCTGCTGGTCCTCCTTCCCTCCCTTCTGTCTCCCGAGCGGGCACAGGAGAGGCAAAGCGGCCCGGTCTCTCATCTCTTTCTCCCATCCCGGCGCTCTGGCAGCGCCGCCGGGGGGAGCCCAGCCGCCGCCGCCGCCGCCGCCATCGCCATCACCATCACCGCCATGAAAGACTGCGAGTATCGGCAGATCCCGCCGGGCACCCCGGCTGCCCCCACCGCTTCTGGACCCCCGAGCTCCGTGGCCACCAGCACCACCCCCGCGACTCTGCCTTCGCGGCCCCGCCGCAAGTGGGAGGTTTTCCCCGGGCGCAACCGGTTCTATTGTGGCGGGCGCCTCATGCTGGCGCGGCACAGCAGCGTCTTTCTCCTCACGGTCGGCCTCATTGTGGTCACCAGTGGCCTCTTCTTCGCCTTCGAGTGAGTCCGAGGGGGGGGGGGAGAGAAGAAAGCTTCCCGTGGGTGGGGGGAGCGTGAACTATCTCTCCCGCCTCGCTTTTCATGGACGGCACCCTCCTCCTCCTCCTCCTCCTGCCTTCCCCAATAAGGTGGTCTCCAAATAGGTGGGGACTACCACTCCCCGAAAAGGCTCCCGCGGTTCGGGGATGCTGGCTGTTGTGGTCCTCACCCCTCTGGAAGCGAGCAGGCTGACAAAGCGGGGTGGACAGCAGCAGCAGCAGCAGCAGCAGCCCACATTCTGAAATGAAATCACTGCAAGGAAAGGTTTTAAAAGCTGCCTTGAATTCTCTGGCACTTTCCTCCTAGGTAACATCCTAACAGCGTGTAGCCAGGAAGCCTGGGCTGCAAACGTTTTACTGGGGACCCTATTCTGCCAATAGGGCTTTTAAGTTAATGCCTAGGTGCTAGAATTAGTGGTACTGTAGGCTTTTGTGGACTGGATCCTGTTGCTTCAGATTAGAATCTATTAAGTTAGAATTGAATTGCAGTGGGGTTGGAATTTGTTTCTTGGGTTTAGCCTTTCGCATATATTCTATTTTCAGTCATTATAACCAACACTTTCAAGAGGAAGGAAATTTCAGTGTAGCATAATTGGCATCTGCTGCTGTACAGCTGGAATCCTGTATATTGCAAGGTGGAAAGTTGTACAGGTTGTCCTCAATGTACAACCACAATTGAGCCAAAATTTAGGTTGTTAAATGAGACAATTGTTAAGGGAGTTTTTCCTCATTTTACAACTTTTCTTGCCATATTTGTTAAGTGAATCACTGAAGTTCTTAGTAACACAGTTGTTAAGTGAATCCGTTGCCAGAAGGTTGCAAAAGGTGATCACATGACCCCACGACATCGCAACCTGTTGTCAAGCATCCAAATGTAAATCACATGACCATGGGGATGCTGCTACAATCATAAGTGTGAAAAATAGTCATGGGTCACTTTATTCAGTGCCATTGTAACTTTGAACGGTCACTAAATGAACTGTTGTAAGTCAAGGACTACCTGTAATATGGATTGCTTGCTCTTAGCTTACACATTTAGTAAACTCAACCATTGTCTGTGGGCTGGTTTCATTTGGTGTTTCAGGGGGAGATGAAGCACAATGCCATTGCAATACAGGAACCCTCAGGTCTCAAGCCTCTCTTCTCTCTTTAATATTTACATGCAAGTGCCGGGTGAGATCATTTGCTGGCAAGAGATCATCAGTACACATCATCAGTACACTGATAATACTAAGTTATACATTTCCACCACTGGGCAGTTGACATCATAGAGCTGACCAAGTGCCTGGATGCTGTGATGATTAGATGAGCTAACTTCAACTACTTCAACTGTATTCTGACAAGACAGAGTGACTGGGTTTTTGGTCCCCAAGGATCTGGTTATATATCATCTTTGATTGCCGATGGACTTACACTCCCCTGGACTTCGCTGGTATACAATGGACTTATGGCTCCTGATCAAAGAGCAGGTAGAAGTCCTGCCTAGAGGGACATTTACACAGTCTTGTATGCCATTTGTACTCTTTGCTGGACCAAGAGGCCTTTGCTCATGGTCACTCACACCTTAGCAATTTCTGTTTTGTTTACTTCAATGCGCTCTACATGGCAGTACCTTTGAAGACCACCCAGAAGCCACAACTGAGCCAGAAGCCAAAACTGAGCCAGAATGTAGAAGCATGCACAATGTTGTACTTCCCTACATTTGCTTGCATTACTCCCTGTTGTGCAAGTTGCACTGGCTTCCAGTCTCCTTCTAAGTGCAATTCAAGGTGCTGATTATTACCTGTAAAGCCTTAAGTGGCATGGGACCAAGTTATTTGCTGGACTGTAACTGCCCTTCTCATTAGATCGGATAAGAAGCAGATTCCAGGTTCCTTCCATGAAATATTGGCATGTATCGGAGAATCATGCTCCTATCTTATGGAAAACTTCCCCCTCCCCAGTAATCCAACAGACCTCCACCCTTGTAGTCTTCCTGCTGACATCTTAGTATTGTTTGGCCTCCATAAAGCATGTCACCAATATACCTAATGTTTTACTTCAAACGGAGAGAAAACAAGAAACAAATATTTTTCTTTTCCTCCAGGGAAAAGCATTTGGAGAAAGATACTGTATCTGCTGTTTAAAATCTAAATTTTACAGTTTTAGAATGTTGTATAGTGAAGATATCTTTCATTGCAAGAAGATTTCAGGTGTGGAATCAATGATGTGGGTAGGCAGTTGTCATTTGTCATACTTGGGAAAATTTTAGGGGCACTTCTCCACTGAAAACTAGCCGTGAGACCCTACTTGTTAAATTGGGCTTTACATTTCAGTTGAAACTATTGGCTGTTGTAAGCTTGTTTTGCCTAAGCTCCTTGACTTGGTGGATCGGTTAGCAGTAGAGTTCCTCAGATTTATGCACAAATTTTTTTTTACATAGCCAATTCAAGGAATGACTTCTTTTATTAATACAGTCAGATCTACTTTTATCTGTAAGAAGCCAGTTGAACAATCAATAGAACCTTAGTTGACTATGTGAACTGAAATTAAACTAGAATTTTATTTATTTATTTATTTATTTAT
>JAEANM010029103.1:0-10244 GCA_017656035.1 Myanophis thanlyinensis | reverse complement strand
GAATTACAATTAGAATTAGAATTAGAATTAGAATTAGGCTAGGCTGCATATGGTCCTCCTCTAGGTGGGTGATAATTCCAGGAACTCCAGCTTTCCCTCCAATTTGAGGCTTTTACAGTTGGCCTTGGGCCAGGAAGCACCTTCTCTCAATATTTGTCTCTTCAATCACTGAAAAATGACATAGTTGCATAATCCCAATAGTAGGTTGGGACTCTGGGTGGATTTGATAGTACAGACCTAGCTTAATGTCAGTCCTGTCTTGATTCAAATCCTATCCAAGAATGATCCATGATTCCATCTATAGGTATAGTTTTACTGAGGTCAAATAAAATAAGGTAATGGTAATGGTAAAGGTTCCCCTAACACATACGTGCTAGTCATTCCCAACTCTAGGAGGTGGTGCTCATCTCTGTTTCTAAGCTGAAGAGCCAGTGCTGTCTGATGACGATTCTGTAGTCATGTGGCCGGCATGACTAAACAACAAAGGTGCACAGAGGGCTGTTACCTTCCCACCAAGGTGGTCCCTATTTTTCTACTTGCATTTTTACATGCTTTTGAACTGCTAGGTTGGCAGAAACTGGGGCAAGTAATGAGAGCCCACTCTGTTATGTGATGCTAGGGATTCGAACCACCAAACTGCCAATCTTTCTGATTGACAAGCTCAGCGTCTTAGCCGCTGAGCCTCTGCACTCCACCTAAATAAAGTACAGCAAGCAAATCCGGATCTCAGGTTCCTGAGCCAATTACCAAGTGAAATCCCCTTGTTTCCCATATCTGCTTTCCCATCAGTTCCCTTGTGTCCAATTATATTTAAACCAAATGTTTTCGAAATAGCCATCTTTGGAATGCAACTGACCTCTTCATTCTGGTCAGGTGTCCTTGAAGCTGGTACAAGATATTTTCATGTTTCCACTTTCCTTCTTCCCAGACAGCTTCCCTCCCCTTCCCCAGAGTTTATGGTAGACTAGTGCTTAGGCTTATTGAAAGTAAAGCAAAGTGGCAGAGCTGACAAAGGTCCATATTTTGTCCTTTATAACAAGATAAAAATTGTCATATTCCTGACTGTTATAAAATTCCTCACCATGTTTTTCCTCTTAGAACCATCTCGCAGTATATCCTATTATTTTGCTTTAGTTGCACAAATTAATGGACATGTTAAGGTATTTCTGTGTCTTAGAACTTATTTCAAAGTACGTTGTAGACAAATTTTGTTTTTCTGTCCTTAATGGATATTCCATAGAAAGAAGTAGTGGAAGAATTTTGAATGGAAGATAATTTCTAAGCCCTACTCATTAAATCCAAAAATGAGCTAAAATCATTGACTTATTTTTTTTTTTAGAAAAAAGTACATTTTGTATTTGATTCATCCCTTATACTCATCTTTTACTTGAGTATGTATTGTGTCCAATCATACATTTTATTTAAAAATGCAGTGAAGTAAATATAGTTGAATATAGTTCATTTTCTTTAACAATTACATTTTAGTTCATTAATACAATTGTAAATATCAGTTTTCCCTAGTTCATAATATTTTTTAAAAATATTTAATTTGAGTCTTTTTACAGATAATTTAAAATTATATTTTATCTTGAGGAATTAATTAATATTTCAGTGCCATGTAACTCCAAACCAAGTCTGGAAAATTGCAATATAATAAACAATAAAAACTTAATAAAAAACAAAACAAGATTGGATTACTATGTATAAAAACATGGACAAAAATACATCCCATAGCGGGTTTCATCCATCTTAATCCAAGGCCTTGGGGAACAATCAGGTTTCAGGTCCTTATGGAAAAGTATAAAGTGGAAGCCATATAGATTTGGGGGGGGAGGTATCTTGTGCCAGAAGGAATGAGATTGCTTTACCTATGTGATTCTTAAGAATATGTATATATTCCTCATTCAAGAAAGGTTACTGGAAGATACAGAAACTTAAAAGTTTGAACATAACCATTTATTGCATATGGATGGAGGGTGTTTTTGTTTTTATCTTCCTACTGCAAAATATTATTATTTTTTATGGAATTGGGCTGCTACAGCCATAGTGTATTCACAGTGCTATATTCCTTCAGTATGCAACTGATGACTTCTTTCTATTCTGTTGCAGAAATACATGGTGGGGATTGTTTAAACTATGGCCCAGTTCTATTATAAAAGAAGCATCAATACCCCTTATAGAGATCGCATCCCTCTTCGCATCGTACGAGCAGAATCTGAACTCTCCCTTGCTGAGAAAGCCTATTTGAATGCTGTAGAAAAAGGAGATTATGCCAGTGTGAAGCAAGTCTTGGAAGAAGCAGAAATTTATTTCAAGATCAATATTAATTGCATTGATCCTCTTGGAAGAACAGCTCTTCTCATTGCAATAGAAAATGAAAACTTGGAGTTCATAGAATTGCTCCTGAGCTTTAATGTCTATGTTGGAGATGCTCTGCTACATGCCATTAGGAAAGAGGTGGTTGGTGCAGTTGAGCTACTCCTCAATCACAAGAAGCCCAGCGGGGAAAAACAGGTATCTGGGGAAGCTACCAGTTTATGAGTGAGCATTCACTCTAGTCAACCTTTCCAAAGAAATATCTAATAGAATCAGTAAGTCTTTGGCCTAAGATCAAGTATGTGCAGGTTTGATTCTGAACTTAACTCATAAAGGCTGAAAATGTGGAGTATGCATGTGAAAGATTCAGTACTATTTTATTATGCTGCTTCTTTGTCTTGTTAATTTTTTTCTTAAATTCATAACCCCAAATGTGGTTAAATAAATCATCAGACTATAGAAAGATGTAAAGAAAGAATGTAAAGAAAGAAAACTGACATGTAAAAATTATGGCATGTGCCAAAAAAAAATTTTTCACTCAAATCCTTAAATCTTTGTCAGTAAAAATAATGAATATGATTATTTGGCAGAATATTATAGTTTTCTCAGAATCAGGGGTGAACACCCCAGTCCTGAATCTCTTCCTTTACTACTTTTTTTAAAAAATATTCTTGCTACAGCTGACAAGACCTATAACTCTCTTCTTTCCTGAATTTCAGCCACTAATTTAGATGTTGGGGGAAATCTCAAAAAAGAGACCATATATTAAATCACATTTCAAAAGCCAATTTCAATATTACTGTTGGCATTCAGTTTTACATCCCAAATGAATCATTTTAACCTTGATTCAAGGACCTCTGCGATAAGGGTGCATAACATTTTCCTAGTGAATCAATGAAGAAATTCGGCAGTAAAAATTATTGTAGTCACTATATGCTAAATATAGGTACATATATGTGAATTAGTCCATCTCTGAACACTTAGTTGTCCTTAACAAAAGTTAACTAGGGTTGGACTGTTCATACTTGAATGGGATACCACCAGGAAATCCAAGGCAGTAGTCTAGCCTCAAAGTATACATTTTACCAAAGAAAATATTGGAAAATCACCTTTGTAGCATCACTATAAGAAAAATAGGCCAAGTATACCCATTCTCAACTTAGTGTGTATATATTCACTGTATATTCTTATATAACTTTAAAATATGACTTTAAAGAAGGTTGTTATTCCCAAGATAGCTTAATCAGAATCAGAATAGAGCTGGATGGAACCTTGGAGATCTTCTAGTCCAGCCTCCTGTTCAAGCAGGAGATCCTATACCAGTGGTGGCGAACCTATGGCACAAATGCTAGAGGTAGCATTCAGAGCTCTCTCTGTGGGCCCGCACGCCATCACCCCAGCTCAGTTCCACCATATTTCTCTGTGGTGTTTCTCAGTGTTATTTGCAGGGAAATATAATTTTCCCTGCAAATGACAAAACAGAAGAGCTGATGGTGTTGGGATGCCTCGCCTCTTGCTGGCCTGCTGTTTGGGTTTCGGGTGTGCATGCTTGCTACCCAGCTGGTCTTCCGGTTTCCAGCACACACGTCTTCCGGTTTGGGCACTCAGTTCCAAAAAGGTTTGCCATCACTGTCCTATACCATTTCAGACAAGTGACTGCGCAGAAGGCAAGTTGTTCCACTATTTAATTGTCCTCACTGTTAGGAAGTCTCTCCTCAATTCCAGGATGCTTCTCTCCTTGATTAGTGTCCCTCCACTGTTTCTTATTCTATCCTCTAGTGCTTTGGAAAATAAATTGATCCCTCTTCTTTGTGGCAGTCTAAATCATAATTTAGTTTCCCCTCTAATCTGCAACACATTATTTTCTTCTTCCATTTATCAGTTTTATTTTTGCTATCTTCTGACTGAATTATCACTATGTTCTGATTGAGGAAGCCAGAGCAAATATGAAGAAGAAAGCTACAGGTCTTGATGACTGCAGCAGGAATCAACAGCAGTAGGGGGAGAAAAGTTAAAAGCAAGGCAAGGAGGTAGGTCTGGGGTTGCATTATTCTAAATAATATGGATGAAATTACAAATCATTGTTTTATTCTGGCTTGTAGGCAAACTCAATTCAGTGGTCCCCACATCTGCTTCTAGCATTGCAGACATTCATTGGAAAAGAAAAAGACACTTCCCATTTTAACAGGTGCAAAACAAAACAAAACAACTTCTCCCCCCACCTGGAAAATTATTCCATATATTCCCTTCCACATGCTCTAATCCGGGTGTTGGCAACCCATGGCTCCAGAGCCACATACTGCACTTTCATCCCCCTGCTGTGGCTCCCTGTTGGCTGAACCAACCACTGGCTGGCCCCACCCTTCATTGTCCCCTCACAGTCACTCCTCACCTGGCTTGAGAAAGTGAGGGTCATGGCGAGGGATAGAGACGTGCTCCATATTCCAGAGTGGGAGTGAAGTGCCCCTATACTTGCCTCATTTCACGGGTGCTTCTTCCAGTGTTTGTGGTGCTGCACACACCTTGGTCACTCAGGAGACATGCAACTTGCTCTCCACCCTGAGACACTGGCGCAGCCTGGCTATGGCTAATGCTCTGTGTCATAATGGGCTCCAGGAGGAGGAGGTGATGCCATGTCCCCCATTGTGAAGTGTATTAAATCTGACTGCTGTGCAAGGTGCTGCGAGAGTGAAACTTTATTTTAGCCTGCCCGTTGGTCTCTTGGGGTGGAAAACAAGTTGCATGTCTTCACGAGTGACTGAGGTGCATGCAGCACTAACAAGTGCAAGAAAAAGAGCCCACAAAATGAGATGCAAGTACAGGGGTGCTTCACTCCCTCTCTGGAATACGGAGCAAGTCTGCATCCCCCTCCATTGCCCTTACCTTCTCAGCCAGGTGAGGAGGGAAAGAGAAAGGGAGGGAAAGAGAAAAAGGGAGGGAAAGAGAAAGGAGAGGGAATGGGAGAGGGGAGAAAAGAGAGAAAGTGAGGAAAGAGAAAGGGGGAAAAGAGGAAGGGAAAGAGAAGGAGAGAGAAAAGGAGGAAAGAGGGACGGAAAAGAGACAGAAAGAGAGAGAAGGGAAAGGGGAAGGGAAAGAGAGAGAGAGACAGTCATGTGACTGGATGGGAGTGAGTGATGAGTTGGCCACACCCACACAGGTTTTGTGGCTCCCTGTGTTTTCTGTGGGAAATGGGTCCAAATGGCTCTTTGAGTGTTTATGGTTGCAGACCCCTGCTTTAGTTCTTGAATTTCTCCCATGTTTTTGAATGTATGTGATTGGTGGATGTGGTTGGCAAATAGCTTTATGGTTGACATATATATTGACAATGAAGTGAATTTTTTCTACAAACTTGGTACTGTTTCATACTTGTTGGCTTTCATGTTGGTATTATAACATTCAAATATATACCTCCATATTTCACTGGAAAAATATGGACCAGGAAATGTCCAACTAGAAAACAGATACCAAACTTTTTAAAAAGTGTGTTCATCTATGTTGTAAACAAAACAGAAGAAACTTTGTTTCCAAGTAATGCTCAAGATTTGGGGTAACCAAGAATTTGCAATGCAATAATGTACAATATTTTACAATCAGAAATACAAAATGGAACAGGCAAATTGCAAAGATGGGCATTATCTGTGTCTTGTGTGCTCACAATCTCAAGAAACAAATGTTTCTATTAACAATGTCAATTTGCATGTTGCAAGCTGCATATATGTAGATAATCTATTCTTAAAACAAACTATGGAGGCTCTCTAGATTTGAACTGTAAAAGCAGTAGAACAGCATTGTTTCTCTTCCATAGTCATAGAATTGGGTGACTACTACATTTCCCCATTGACAGCTTGTTGGAAGCCAGCAGTGAAAGTCACAAATGGCAATCATGTGACCACAGGATGCTGCATCCATCATAACTTGTCAGAGTTTGTTACAATCCAGCCAGCAGACAAATCAAATAATTGAGCAGGTTCCATTAAAAAGAAGAAATTTCTTTATATATAATAATATAAAACATAATGTATGTATACAATACTCATGCAGCTTTTTCCAATGTGGTAGAGAGAAGAAGTAAAACAAGTACAAGCGCAGCACAAAATGGAAGCAAGAAATGGAAGCAAGAAATGCCATTGTACTCTAGCTCTAATATATAGAACAGTTAAGCTAAGCCATGCCCAGGCTCCTAGTGTCTCTTGTGGCTCACACAGCAATGTTTCAGTTACCAAACAGTCCCGATTGGCTGACTTGTTGCTATGACTTTTCCAGCTCATGAACTCTTATATACTGACATTCCTCCCTTCATGACTGAAATAGATGAAAAAACCCAAATAACTTAATATTCTTCCCATGGTGCACTCTACCCAATGGCTTGGTCATTATAACTGCCAGATTGTCCTCTGAAGAACAGTGAAGCAAGCTAATTAATTTACATTTGATGGCTTCTCTTACCTTACAATATAATATCTACATGCTTGTTTTTATTTTTTACTGTGTCATCTGTTACCATTTTAATGCAAGAAGCATTATCCTCAAACATTGTTACAGCTTCCCCATTGGCTGAGTTGTTGCTATGCCTATTCAAGCTCTTGAACTTTTATATACTGACATAATTGTGCACTGACTGCCAAGCACCTGAATTGCCATCACATGAATCAGCATAAATCTCCTTGTCATAACTTTGAACAGTCAATGAATAAGTTGATGCTAAGCAAGGATTACCTTTATTTAGATGTATCGAAAATGTTTAGTTATACATTTCATATAGATGTTCTCTTTGTTAGAAGAAAGATAAGATCAAATCAGGAAATCATTTTAAATGGATTGATATGAAATAAGAAAATATGCATTTCATACTGTTTTCAGAAGGATATTTACTGCATCTTAGTGCCTCACCTATTGGAGCAGATCTCTAGATAATCATTGTGTAGTGACAAAATATACAGAAAATTCAACTTCCATATTAACATCTACTGGGTGCCTGGATATTTACAATATCCAGGTATGATAGCCACATACTCACTAAGGAACCCATGACTGGGGTAAAAATTAGCTCAGATTTTTGTAACCCATTAAAATATGGAATTTTGTTAAATAATTATAATAGAAAGACTAGAATCATAGGGCTGAAAGGGACCTTGGATGTCTTCTGCTCAAGGCAGGAATCTTTATGCCATCCCATGCAAATGGTTGTCCAATTTTTTTTGAAAACCTCCAACAACGAAGCACCTGAAACTGTGGGAGACAAATTGTTCCATTGATTCATTCATCCATTCATCTTTCTCACTGTCAGGGATTTCAAGGTTGAATCTCCCTCTGATGAGCTTCCATCCCTTGCTTCTTGTCAAACCCTCAGGTGTTATAGAGAATAAATCAGTATTGGAAGATTGCTATCATGTCTTCCCTGAGCCTTCTGTTCATTAGGCTAAACATACCTTAGCCATTCATCATATGTTTTAGCCTCCAGACTCCTTATCATCTTTGTTGCTCTTCTCAGCAATCTTTCTAGGGCTTCATAATCTTTTTTGTACCATAGTGACCAGAACTGAACTTAGTATTCAAAATGTGGCCTCACTAGTGCAGTATAGAGTGGCATTATAACTTCCTGTGATCTTGATGATATCGCTTTGTTGATACAGCTTAACAAAGCTGTTGGTTTTTTAACAGAATAACAGAGTTGGAAGGGACCTTGGAGATCTCCATAAGCAGGAAACCCTATACAAATGACTGTCCAATTTCTTCTTTAAAACCTCCAGTGATGTAGCATCCACAACTTCATAAACAAGCCATTCATCTAGTTAATTGTTCTCACTGTCTGGAAACATCTCCTTAGTTCTAGGTTCCTTCTTTTCATTAGTTTCCATCCATTGCTTCTTGTCTTGCCTTGTGGTGCTTTGGAAAATAGGTTGACCTTTTCTTCTTTGTGGCAGCCCCTCAGAGGGCAACTCCTTTTTGGCAACTACAGTACACTACTGACTCAGACATAAGCAGTGATCCAACAGGACATCTAGATCCCTCACACTTAATATTGTTGGGCCAGATATTTCCTATTCCAAATCTATGCATTTGTTTTTTTCCTGCCCAAGTACAGGTTCATATTTTTCTCACCACTTAACTGCATCTTATTGGATAGGGTGCAATATTCAAGGCTGTCAAGATTCTTCTGAATTTTGATTCTATTTTCCAAATGTTGGCTGTTCTCCCAGCTTACAAGTTGATGAATTCCCTATATATTTCCTCATCTAGATCATATATAAAGATACTGAAGAGAACTAAGCCCAAGACAGAACCTTGCATACCCCACTGCATGCTTCCCTCCAGAAAGAGGTAGCTCCATTGAGGACTACATGCTGAATGTAGTTAGTCTGACAAATGTGAATCCATCAGGTGGTGGTAATGTCTATTCCACATTGCTCTATCTTACCAAGAAGAAGGCTGTGATCTATTTTTTCAAATACCTTATTGGAAACCAAATATACAATATTCATAGCATTACCCTGGTCCACTAATTTAGTCACTTTGTCACAAAAGGCAATAAGGTTTTTCACTTGATCTCTTTTAACAAACCTGTGCTGGCTTCCAATGATTGTCTTGTTCACTTATAGAGGGTCACAAATCCACCTGTAAGGTCTAACCTCTCCTTCTCCAAGAAAGTAAAAACTCTTGAAACAGTGATATTCCAAAAGAAACCTTTTATTGGTGATAACTAGACAAAGGAAAGCAGGATCTGAGTTCCCTTCAACCAATCCACAGGTGTGGATGTATTTTGGTAACCGCTGCCTTGAGAGGATGATAACAGGACATTCCCAGGGTCATCTCCTGTGCTCTCTAACTGATACAACCTACATGGCCCTCCCTTCCTTCACATTCCCTAAAAGGTGTGAATATGTTAGGGTGCCTTGCTGCCAGGATAAAAGTTATAAAGTGAAGGGTTACATAATATGAGGAAGAAAGCAATAAACTAAGTAATACATTGAAGATCCCCCCTCCCCCTCCCAGGAGAATGGCAGATTCATGGTGGGGGATCTGACATGCTGCTTTCCTTAGAAAAAAGGAAAATCCACCTGAAAAGAGACAAAAACAATATTATAATACTTTAAGAAGGCTTGATGGGATTTTGAAGGTGGAATTTCCTTACAAGTGTAGGATCTTTAACATGTTTTTTGGTTACCCATTCATTCTGAAAGGAGGGTACATGTTTCCATGATAACATGTACTGTGTGGATTATCTATGAATGTGTGAGTCAAGAATTTCCTTGATCTCAAAATGTTGTTCTCCTTCTACCATGATTGGGACAGGTTGGTTGGTGGTGATGGGTCTGAGAGAAAGGTAGTGGGTCCTTCCTTTTCTTGTCAGCTTAGAGTTTGAAAGCCGCTCTAGCTTCCTTAAGTGCTAGTCTCACTACTGGCCATGTGGCCTGTAAATTTGACATCCATTCCTTAAGGAAAGGGATGGTGGGTTCTTCTGTGGGTAATTCTGGCATAGGGTTGAATTCCTGGCCTGTGGCGACCTGAAATGAGGTAAACCACATGCTAGAGTGAACAGAATTGTTAAATGCCACTTCTGCGAATGGTAGTAGGTCTATCCAGTTGTCCTGTTGGTAATTTATAAAACATTGTAAATATTGTTCTAATGTGCCATTGGTCCTCTCTGTCACCCCATTGGTCTGGGGGTGATGGGAGGAGCTTAACCCCTGGGTGGAACCTAATAGTGTTAGGAACGCCCTCCAAAATTTGGAAGTGAATTGAACTCCCCAATCTGATATTTTGTGGGGCACCATGTAAGCAGTAAATCTGGGTCAGGAACAGTTTTGCCATGCCTTAGCAGTGGGTATTTTTTGGCATGGGATAAAATGAGCTTGTTTAGAAAACAGGTCTGTAACAACCCAGATTACCTTATTTCCTGCACTTTCAGGCAGTTCCACAATGAAATC
>JAEANM010029102.1:0-10244 GCA_017656035.1 Myanophis thanlyinensis | reverse complement strand
TGATGGTGGCAACAGGCGGTCCCGTAAGTACCCGGGTCCCAAGCCATGGAGCGCTTTAAAGGTAAGAACCAACACCTCGCACCCGGAAGGCCACAGGGAGCCAGTGTAACTCATGCAGGAGAGGTGTAATATGAGAGCTCCGATGAGCTGCACTCTGCACCAACTGCAGCCTCTGGATGCTCTTCAAGGGGAGCCCCATGTAGAATTTTGCATGATTTTTATTTTTGTTTTATAAAACTTAATCTGCTCTGCTAGCATGCTTCAACAGGACAAAGTAAGGACAGACTGTTTTTAATAATTAGGGATTAATTTCGGTAAATTTATTTTAATACACATTTTTAACCAGAGTCCTGGATAAAATAGGCCTGCTTTAATTCAGTATTTTTTTGCAGCAATAGCAACAAGTACTGTATGATCTATTAGAGCTTATTTAATACCTGGACACACTCATAGTCTAGAGTTACTTTCTACTGGCCAGAGCCCCAAGTAGAGGAAGTTTCTGGTTCAGATCTCACCCCAATTTACAAGTGTCCAGCATCAGGTTCTTCCCCCAAAGCATCTTGGGTGTTACAGAGCTGACCTTTCAGGGATGCTTCAAGACTTATCAAAAAGTAAATTCTCCCTCCTCACATCGAGAGGGCTGAAGAGTTTATTTTATTTATTAGAATTTGTCAAACAGTAACAATACAAAACACTGGAACAGTGAGTAAAAACGGATACAAGAATAAGAAAACGGATACAATAAGAAAAATAAGAAAATACAATGACAGGGACGATAGGCCCATTCGTGCACTTATGCACGCCTCACCCCCTCTATTGCCCACTTAGGTACGGTGTAAGGTCCACAGAAGTCAATTTGCAACCGAGTTGTATTAAAGGGAGCCAAATCTCCGCTGTCCCCCTGCAATTACGCGCGCACCACCAAGCGAGGCAGGCGTATGACCTTTATTTGAGCGTTCAGGCCTCTAGTTCGTCCCTACCCGCTTCCCCCTTCATTGGGGGCATCGGTCGCCTGGGCCTACGTACCGCAGTAACAGTCGGAGAGCGGTACCGAGCCCGGCCGCGGGAAACATGGCCATACCGGCGGCTCCAAAAGGCGGCAGGAAGGAAACACCGACGGCCCCCTCTTTCTGCAGCGTGCACACCGCAAAGGGCGCCGGGGACGCTCTCTCCGAGCATCTCTCTGGTGAAACGAAACGTCCAATCGCCGCCGAGTTCCGACTACAGAGCGTTAACACAGCCTTGCATCTCGATGGTAAGCGGATGTGACGATTTCAAAGCCCGTCTTGCGTACCGTGTTAGAAAGGAAAACTATGGGAACGGGAAGTTGTTTTCCCACAGTGCCGAACTTCGTTACCCAGCTGCCCTTGCGACGCTCGGCGAACAAAGTAAAACTAAGTGATGTTTCCAACTAAGGAATATCCCGCGACTCGGAGGTTTAAGCGGGAAAAAAAAACCCCCTCCAGGCTGGGGTTTGAATGCGCAGGCGTGTAGGGTTTACAGGATGGAAGACTATTGCTTACTGCGTGAGCTTAACAGCTCCGCAATTAGGACTAATTTAAAATTTTGCCCGAGGCAGTGAAGTCAACAGATCAGACCCAAGATAGTGAAGTAGATGAAAATTTAATTTATATTCTATTTGATTTGTTTAGCAGTAAACCAATTACAATTGAGGTTCATGTTTGGTACAAAAAATGCTTTTTGGGTGCTGAAGACCAAGGGAAAAAATCAGGGCGTGAAGCCCAATCTGCCTTCTCCGGACATTGTTTTATTAATTTTATCATCTAATTATCACCAATATGGCACAAAAATAAATACTAGTTTTGCATTACAACAAATCCTGTTCTTGGGTATAGGTTGGGATTTGTGAGAATACAGCACTAATGGCCACTGTCCATTCATTACAGCATTAAAAAACAAAAATTATTTCCCATAGCAGAACATTTTTAGTTTCACCTAATGATTCTTTGCTGCAACAGCATGGATGGAGCTAACCCTCATTTTGAAAAAAGACTAAAGTTGGACTTGGTTAGTACTCGGATAGATTAAAGCTTTAAAGTTATACTGGAAAGTTGAGAAAGGCAATAGCAAACCACTTCTGTATTACTGACAAGAATCACATGAAAGTTGTCAGGAGTTGGCTGAAGGAATCTTTTTAATTGAGTTCCTCAGAGTAATAGCATTCAAAAGACAAGTCCTGTAACAGAAGTACTATGTACTGCTGAATTAGAAAAAACTTTCTAGGTATATTTTAGGAATTACATAATTCCGCCTCAAAAATTGATTGTGGAATTACTCTTTTTAGATCAACCTGTTTTTAGACAGTAAGATGCATGAAATAGATAGGCAGACCATAATGCAGTAACAAAAGCATGCACAGTTAAGACCTAACTGCCAAGGCCTTTATTGCCACTACTTTAGAGATCAATGCACCTTCTCAACAGAAATATACCAAGTCTATAATGTCAATGGATAGATGCTGAACTGAAATATTGCTGAATGGAAAACCAAACACAGGGAATCCAATTTTATTAACTCATCAAGGACTCAAGTCTGCTTAATGTTGAAGACATATCCTCCAAATGAGGCTCTACACCTCCCTGGTCCTTGTGTTTGGATACAAAACTTTTGAATATAAAACTAGATAGTTCTACAGATTCTTCAGTTGGAAATGGGTGAAAATTCCCTGAATCCTGGAACATGGCACATCTTGTGTATTCTTGCTGGAGTACCTCAGTAATCATAACCAGTGACATATTTGGTAGAATGCACATTTATGCAAAGACTATACCAGCTATAAGGCTGCAACAGAAGCAGAGAGTAGAAAGTTTTAAATATTTGTTTTTATTGTCACTGATTCCATTCTGTCTACACCAGCCACTGAGACACAAATCTTCAAAGCAGTAAGGACCAATAGGTTTGGATGGGGTGAGGACTTAAAAAACATCCTGGATTAGGATAGATTGTGTTCAAGATAGGGGTTCTCAGAAGACATAGAAGGAAGTGATGGACAGATGTCAAAAATTAGTGAGGAAAGAAGTTGAGTGTGCTGGGCAAAGTGAAGGTCACTTGTTTGGCTAGATGTGACTGCTGAGAGAGAGGGAGAATGCAGGCTCAGGGCCATGCCATACGCTGGATCTCATAAATTCTGACTCTGGAGCATGCTTAAATGCTATTTTCCCCACAAGAGAACAGTTTCCTGAATGGTCTACATAGTAGTGACTGCTTGAGAACTAAGCTCTGTTATCCAATTAATGAAAAGCTAGGTGAGTTGGGCTGTGGGCCACTATCTCTCCACAGCTGAGTAGCAGCATATAGGATGTTACAGATTCTTGATCCTGGCAGCATTTTAGACAGGTGGAATGGGAAAATGCAGACAGATAGTAGGAAATTACCCAACACCAAGGGCTCTCCTCTCCTCTTCCCCCATTGAGGGAACAGCACAAAGGAACAGCAATGGTGTAGCAAGTACAGCAGTGACCAAGAAATGATAGCTTTACAATGTTTTAGAAACCCATCCCTCCCTTGCCTTGTAACCCAAGATATTAGTCAAAGGAAATAAGTTGAGCCTCTCCACTTCCCCCTTGTGCTTGCTGCACCTGGGGAGGAGTCTGCTGGGGAGGAGGCTGTTGTTGTGGAGGCCCTCCAGAGGGTGCCATCTGCAAAAGATAAATGGAAGTGAGCATAGAGTGAGACAGCATTTCTTCCAGTGAAATTCCCATAGGAAAGAATTAATAGCACTTGCTCAGCCCAAGGTTGGTAGAGTTAGTATCTTAATGCTAATAAGGTCAAGGAATTCATTTATATGTTGGTGGGGGGGAGAGGTTCCGCTGAAAATTTGGTCAAATACTTACCTGTTGATACATAGGTTGTTGTCCTGACAGGTAAGGCTGCTGGGGTGGCAGGCTACTCAGACCTGATTCCTGGCCAGGGAGAGTTGACATAAGGTTCTAGCAGAAAAAGGGGGTGTCAAACTTTGCACCAGAACAAGTGGCCCTTCTTGAAATGCAGGCACTTGGGTTTTGGAAATGAATTTTCCTATCTCTATGAAATAACTACATATTCCCTATAAAGCTTCCTGCTGTTAACTTTCTAATTCATGGTGTTCAGCAAAGGAAACTACAGTGATCAAAACAACTTCCTCACCTGCATATTGTAGGGCTGGTATCCCATTGATACTGACTGATTGCCCATGTAACCCATAGTACCCCCAGACTGGGGAGCTGCTTGTGTCATGGCAGGCATTGTCTGTGTTTGGGAAGGGGCGGCTGCATTCTGCAAGGTAAAGAAGATAGCTGGAACAAGATGCCCCTTCAGCCAAGCAACTTTGAGCAGAAAATTTTGATATCCAGAAACTTCCAGAGAAAGTCTAGATAAGCTTCAACACATGAACAAAATAGGATGCTTTCTGCTTCTAAAAAGCTGGGGAAACCTTTTTCCACAAGTAAGTGAAGAAAGCATACGTGGATCTCAACCTTATTTAATCATGCCAACAAATCCTCCTTAATTAACCAGCTCTGGAGCATCCCGTGAGCTTCATTTCTGAATAGGGATATGAATCTGGATTTTCCCAGAGTTAATTCAACCAATGCACCACACTGGCTTATAATCTTCCTACAACCAATATAATGCTAGAAGCTAGTCTCCTGACTTGAGGTGAGGTGGATATTCAAGATCAAACATACCTGATAGCCCTGCGTGGGTGTGGGCTGATAGGAAGAATAAGCAGGATTTGTCGTGGGCACTGCCTGTCCCTGTGGAGTTGGTTGTGTGTTATTATTGCCTGTGGAATACATGTAGGTGCTCACCATGCCAGGATCTGAAGCAAACATACAAGAGATGAAAGGACATTCATCCGAGCTGAGCTTTGTAGCCTATCAGTAAAGGACTAGGCTAAATTCACACCCTTTTCTTTCTTCTACTTCTGTTACCTGTTCCTGCCACAGGCATTGCAGCGTAGGGCCCTGTACTGCCCTGGGTGGACTGGCTCATGTAGACAGTGTGCATGGGTGAGCCCTCCACAGAGCTTGCTGGGCTGAAGGTGCCTGGGAAGCTTGTGGGTCCCGACGGTTGGTAGATCACTCCACCGGCAGGAGGCATGGCCTGCAGCTACACACAGAAAGCAAGATTAGTTCCTGCAAACTTTACAGCCAGGGAAGGAAAGGGCAAAAGGAATTCTTGGCCTCTCCAATCTTCTTTCACTCAAATACCTGTGCATATGGCAAGGAGAAAGCAGGCATTTGTGCCCTCATCTGGATCGTTTGCTTCTGTTGCTCCAACCGTAATTGGCGTTCCTTTTCCTGCTCTTGAAGGCGCTGGATGGCTAACTGTCGTTGCATCTCCAGATATTCCTAAAAGGTTGGAATAACGCAAGATGCATTAGGCACTGTGGTTATTATGCTTCCAGATAGCAGATCAATCTTTGCTCCAAACACACTTGGGACGTCACGGCCCGAGACTCACCTGCTTCTTCTGCCGCATGATCTCAAGCTTTTGAGCTAGCTGGATCTGACGTTGACGCTCTGCCTCTTCTGCAGCTCGGCGCAGCTTTTCTCTGTGCTCTTCTCTCAGGGCATTTAGGGCTCCACGTGCATCCCGGATCTGGGCAAGTTTATCTTGAAGTCCCTCATAATATACTGTGGGAAAAGAAGGACAAGGCTGGAGACTCATTGCTGCCCCCACTGTAGTCACACCTCCCCAAATCTCTTAAGAGGAAAGCAGAAACGGGACTGTCAGAGTAGGATTGGGAAGCACCAGATGGTTTTAACCCCACACCAGTCTAAAAGTAATAGCAGTCACTTAGGTTGCTAAGATTCAACAGGGGGCGAGGGCACTCTAAATCTATTTTCAATCACATCCAGGACACAGCTTCTGATAAACATACAGCGACGCTCATCCAATTGGTTCAGTAGCTCCAAGAGCTGAGGGTGCATGCTGTTGATGGACTGGAAGACAGACAGAACTGCCGAATCGTTGGTAATGCTCCGTCCTCGCAGGTGGTTGCTCTTCATACGGTTGACAAAGGTGGTGACCGCATTCTGCAGCGCTTTCAGAAACTGCTCATGGCTCTCATCTGTCTCACCATTCTGATATTGCTGCTAGGGAAGAGATGGGAAACCGCTGACCAGAAGTCCCAGGTTCTGCCTTCTCCCACCTTAGAATCCTGGTACTGCCTCTTTAAAAGTGAATTTTGTTCTTCAAGGATGGCTACTACCATCTGTTTGTCCACATAAACCCCAGAGATGCACCCACAATGAAACAAACTCACAACTCCCAAAAAGAAAGCCTCACACTCACTCTTTGAACTTTCCTTTAGTGTTGCTACTCCCAGTTCATCAATAAGCATTCCCCAAACCCTACAGTGATATGGTTGAGTCTGAGTGATGCTTAGAGAGTGACACTGCACTAACGCAGAAGGGTTTTGTTCCTACCTCCACGACACTAAGTGGGGCAGGTGGGACTTCAGTAGCTTGTGTTGCTGGCTCCCCCATAGACAGTGGGGCTGAAGGTGTGGGACTCTTGCGCACTTCCTCCTGCTTCTTTTCCCAAAAGTTGCGATTCAGGTATCGCGCCAACTGCCAAGGAATATTGTGAAATGAAAGCAACTTATTGTTCAGTACATTATTCAAACCAGCAACTTATTATCAGGTATCATTCAGACCAGCTCCCCATTAGCCTAAAAAGTTGGATTCTCACCTCGGGATCGATGTCCTCAGCTAGAGGTGCAGAGGAGTTCTGAAAAAGACATAGAATTTTGTATTCTCAATAAGGTTAATATTGTGAAAATATCCCACAATCTAATTATCCTTTAGAAATATATATCCAATGCTTGAGAATAGACCTGAAAATCAGCTGCTCAAGCAAGGCAGATGAGAGCAAAAACAAATTCTTATTTTCATCTTCGAAGTATCTTTCATTAGCCTGATCAAGGTATGACTGAATTGTCATGGTAAATGAAAAATGAAGTGGCTTAAGAGTCCTAGAAAGCCCCAAAATTGATTCTTGGGATTGACCGATCAGATTTATATAGCTGCCCCTCACAAACCTGACTCTGACTCGCATACAATGAACCAATTAAAACAATGAAACAATATTTAATCTACAGGAGTCCAAAAACTTTCTCTGCTGGCTCTTCTCTGCCAAAGGCTGCACTCTTACCACAGGAGAGGAATAGAGGGTACCGCCTGGGGGTGCTGAAGAGGTGATTGGTGTGGGTTCAGCCTTGGGGTAAGTAGAATATGTGCTTTTCTGTCTCTGTAGAGGAAAATAAGGATATAAGTACCTTTAATTACCTTTTGCTGTCTATCAGCATGAGAGATGTAATACAGAAAAGAGTAGCACTGTGTAAAGATTGAGAGGGGAAAAAGATAATTCAGACCATACTTTGGTATCTTAAATCTGGAATTGCACACAAGACTAGGAAGACACCACATTTTAGGCATTATCAAAATGTAAAAGTGCTCCTGCAAACTCCAAATCATATTTTCCCCTTCAAATCTGGATTATTAGACATATGAGGAAGTGTTAAGCATCACTTTGACAGTCAGAACTTTAATATTTTATATACGAAGGTATTTCATTAAAACACAGTATGTCTGTGATAATTAGATGTCAGAAAACAAAATATGACATTGAAACATTCTGAATGTAACACAGATTGAAAAGTCTTGAGAAATTCAATTTTTGGATCATTCGTGAACAGTAGATTAGGTGAGAGAGACTATCAGAAAGACTTCTATCTGGAAATTAAGGGGCTTCCTTTGGCTTAGAGTAGGGGTCTGCAACCTTAAACACTCAAAGAGCCATTGGGCCCGTTTCCCACAGAAAATATTGGGAGCCACAAAACCTGGGTGGGGCATGGCCAACTCAACATCACTCACACCCATCCAGTCACATGACTCTCTCTCTCTCTCTCTTTCCCTCCTTCTTTCCCTCTCTTTCTCTCCCTCTCTCTCTTTTCTCTCTCTCTTCCTCCCCTCTCTCTCTCTCTTCCCTCCTCTCTCTCTCTCTCCTGCTCCTCTCTCATCTGTGTGCGTGTGTGTTCCCTCTTGAACCATTTCCAAAAACAGGCGAAGGTTGGGGTTTTCTTGGGTGCTTTTTATCATATGCTTTAAATCAAGAGTCATTTCAGGTTCCCAGATAAATGAAGCTCTTTCGTCCCCCTGCTCCCTGTTGGCTGAACCCACCACTGGCTGACCCTGACCCTCGCTCTCCCCTCCCAGTCACTCCTCATCTGGCCTGAAAAGATAAGGGTGACGGTGGGGGATGGACACTTGCTCCATATTTCAGAGCAGGAGCGAAGCGCCCCTGTACTTGCCTCATCTCATGAGCGCTTCTTCCACCACTTGTTGGTGCTACCTTGGTCGCTCGGGGAGAATTGCGACTTGCTCTCTGCCCTGAGACATTGGCCCAGCCCGGCTGATGCTCCGTATCGTAATGAGCTCCAGGAAGATGAGAAGGGGATGCCGTCTCCCTCATTGTGAAGCACGCTGAATCTAACTGCTGCGCAAGGTGCTGCGAGACCAGTGAGCTGGCTAAATTAAATTTGCGCTTTTGCAGTGCCTTGCGCAGCGGTTAGATTTAGTGTATTTCACAATGAGGGAAATGGCATCCCCTCCTCTTCTTGGAGCCTATTATGACACGAAGCATCGGCCTCAGCTGGGACGGGCCAGTGTCTCGGGGCAGGGAGCAAGTTGCACGTCTCCCCAAGTGACTGGATGGGGAGGGTGAGGGGTGGGGCCAGCCAGTGGTGGATTCAGCCGACAGGGAGCCACAGAGAGACTAAAGAGCTGCTTGTGGCTCTGGAGCCGCGGGTTGCTGATACCCAGCTTAGAGACAAGAGTGACATTAGCACAAATTTCTCAAAATTGGACAATAGGCTGTCCCAGGAAGAATCAGAAGCCTGAGTTGCTGAATAAATTCTCATAATAGCACAAAGCAGCCAAGCATGAGGAATTCATAGGAACATTAGTTATGACTAATGAAAATTAGTTATGACAACTTGTAAGAATCATGATCAAGACACAAACCATCCTTTCCTTTTCCTCTGCTTCAGACTGGGAAAGTGCAATTGCCAGCTGTAGCTCTTCTTCCTCCTGCAGGGCAGTTTCATCACGCTTTGGGGGCAGCTATGTGCAGAACAAACAGCAGTCACTGTACCTACTATGTGGAACTGATGAATTAAATTAAAGATGAGTAGAGCGCTAAAACAGCCAAGGACTTACCTGGGACTGTTGTGAAAGAGGGCTGGTCAGGTATTCAGGAGGAAGTTCCGTGTTAGCAGATCCTTTTCCTTCTCCCTTCCTGTATGGATAGAAAAGACATGACTGGTGGTGAACTACCTTCTTGCTAAGCCGAATGGGGCAAGAGGAAGCCGAGAGACCCAGCAACTAAACTATAATCTGCAATGAACCAACTAGCAATTTTTCTGGAAATAGCATTCTGTAGGATAGGAGAAATTACGCCATTCATTTTTTATAAATCCCACTGCAAAATCCAAACATACAGAAAGCCCACACAGCCATTGTTTTCAGAATCTCAATGTAGTAGCCTCTTCCACAGCTAAGCTCTTACTTGTTGAGATGTTCATAGCAAGGCTCACATACTCGTACTTCCTTCTCTATACCAAACTTGGGGATGGTGGAATATTTTGATGAGCATTTTCCACAGAAGATCTGCCCACAGGCCCGACAATGATGCTGTGAACATATCAGAACAATCAGGATTATTCAAGATAAACGTCTGGTAGGAAAACATAAAAGCCCTCTTCTCTCTGAGTATCTCCAACAAAACCCTGTGTCACATTCAGCATGTCATCCCAGGATCAGAGGATGCAGTAGTACTCACCTTGCGAGTAACCACCCCAAATTGAACTCGGCACCGGTGGCATTCTTCTGCATCTACCCAATCAGGTGCCTAACCACACAAAAACACAGCAATTTTGAGTCCAAAAAAAGGAGGCCACTATACTACCTTGCCGTCATCCTAAATGTGCAAAGTTTTCCAAAAGCACTATGCTAGAATGCATTACAGATAAAGGAAATGCATCCAATGATATAATGTGTCCTTATGGTCAGTAAAAGCTCAGTGTGAACTAATCTCTTTGTTGATTTGCAAGTTGGAAAAGGATTAGCTGTCTGTCTGAATATAACTGCAATCACAATCACTCACTTTTGTGAAATAATGAGTGGAGAAGAAAGGAATTAGGAAAATTCCTAATGTACGGATAGAGGAAGGAAGGACGG
>JAEANM010029101.1:0-10244 GCA_017656035.1 Myanophis thanlyinensis | reverse complement strand
GGTGACAAAAAGACTGCCTGCCTTAACTATTCAGAGGCTTTATTAACTTCATTAAAAATACCCATTATCATCTTTTTACTAGCCTTACCTTTCTGCTGTGATAAAAAAAGTTCACCCCTCTCTGGTTATTTGGGATTTCAGCACACTGGCTTCTGCACTTCAAAATAAAAGTCAGAGGCTGCAGTCCTCTGAGTCTTCCCCACAACAGCCCCTTTGGCTCCAGCAATTTATTTTCTTGTAGCACTGAGCTGCTTCATTTCTGAAATCCTGGGCTCAGCAGCTGTGGTGGATTTCAAAAAGCCTGGCTCACCAGGGTTACAAGGAAAAGATTACAAGGCTTGGAAAAAGAGCTGGATTTTAAGCTGAGGTTTGGAAAGAGCCCTGCACCACGGAGCTTTCCCCAATCAGATGTCCTCACTTCTCTCAAGCATTTCTTTGCTTGGTATTTGTGGAAGAGCCACACTCAAGGGGCCAAAGAGCCACATGCGGCTCACGAGCTGCAGTTTGCCGACCACTGCGCTAGACCATCGTGGACAATGAGGGAGTCCTTGTTGTCAAGAAACCAAGGATTCATGGTCAATGCTGTGACGATGTCCCCTGTCAGTGGATGGCAGTCGCCCGGAGTGTGCTGTCGTGTTTGTACTCAAGTAGTTACTTGAGCAGCTGGCTGTGAGGGGGGTAATACTGGCTGAATAATCTCCTCTTTTTGACTGTTGAACTGTGGTTTTTGGGACAGTGCATCAGCTAAAACATTTCCCCCCAAGATGTGTTTCAGTTCAAAATCAAAAATCATTTTGGCCCACTGCACCTGTTTGGGGGACAATTTTCTCGGATTTCTCAGTGTTTCCAGGTTTTTGTGATCAGTCCACACCTGGAAGGGGATTTTGCTGCCTTTGAGAAAATGCCTCTAAGAGAGTAAGGTCCAACAAATGGCATAAGCTTCCTTCTCCCAGACTGCCCATCTCTGCTCTGTGTCAGTCAGTTTCTTGCTTATGTATGCACAAGGTTGTAACTAACCCTGGAGAGTTTCCTGGAGAAGCACTGCTGCAACTGAGACATCACTGGCGTCCGTTTGGATGACAAACAGTCTTTCTGGATCGGGGTGCTGAAGAACCGGCTCCTGCGCAAAGAGCTGCTTCAGCACCTTGAATGCTTTTTGACATGTCATCATCCATTTTAGTGGCTGGGTGGGTTATGGTTTGGGGTTTCCCTCCCCAGTTTTCAGCAATTCAGTCAGTGGCAGGGCTACTTGGGCAAATGCAGGGATGAACTTCTGGTAGAAGTTAGCAAACCCCAGAAAACTTTGCAGCTGTTGCTGGGTTCAGGGCAGCTGCCAATCCAACACAGTCTAAATTTTCCTTGGATCCATCTCGATCCCCCCGCTGGAAATTCTATAGCCCAAATAGTCTATTGCCTCATGATGAAATTCACACTTTGACAGTTTTGCATACAATTTGGCAGTGAGAATTTCTGTAGCACCTCTTGAACTAATTTCATGTGCTCCTCGAGGGTCTTGCTAAAGATAAGAATATTGTTCAGTTAGACCAGGACCCCCTGGTACAGATGCTCATGGAGGACCTCGTTTATCAGCTGCATAAACACTGCAAGAGATCCTTGCAGCCTGAAAGGCATTACTTTGAACTGGAAATTCCCCAATGGGCAGTTAAAAGACTTTTTCCATTGTCCCCCTCCCTAATGTACACCCAGTAATAGGCCTTACATAAGTCCAGTTTGGTGAAGAGCTTTCCCTTAGCTAAGTGATTTAGCAGATCTTTCATGAGGGGTAGGGATAGGTGTTCTCCACACTCACGGTGTTGATACCATGAAAATCCATGCTTAATCTCATTGACCCATCCTTCTTTTCACAGAAGAGGACAGGGGCTGCCACCTGGGAAATTGCTGGTTGAATGAAACCCCGTGCCAGATTCTCAGTGATGTATTTCCTCAGTTCAGCCATCTCTTTAGGCATCATGGAATACATCTTTGGTTTGGGCAGGGTGGCTCCTGGCATGAATTCAATGACACAGCCTGTGGTGTGGTGAGGGGGGAGCACATTGCATTCCTGCTTGCTAAAAACTTCTGCAAGGTCTCGGTATTCCAGCGGTACATCTGCTAGGTCAGGGGCGGGTCCCAGAGTGGCTGCTGCACTCTTCTCTTCAGCTGTCAGCTGGTTAGGGTACTAGAGATTGGGAAGGCCATTTGTTGGTGGTGGATCGGCCCCAGGGCTATTTTCAGTTTTCAGATGCCCTTCTCCCATGTGATGGTGGGGCCCTATTTGTCAAGCCAGGCCAGTCCCAGCATTAGGGGGTTGGTCATCTTAGGGGCCACCACAAATTGGATGATTTCCCAATGGTCACTCACTTCCAAGCAGAGCGATTCAGTCATTCAAGTTGCTGGCATGCCTCCCATTAGGGTCCCATCTGCCTGCTCAAAATGTATCGGCTGGGGCAGGGGCTGGGTCTGGATGCCTAGTTCTTCACTATGGCTTGGCTCACCATGCACCCCATGTCTAGGAGGGCATCTAGGGTTTTTTGTTTCTGGGGACAGCTAGATGGGCCTCAACCAGGAAGGAGGGACGTCCACACTCACCATCAGGTCATTGCTGGCATCCTCATCGCTCGGCTTGGGGCTGTTTGGCAGGATCAGAGAATCCCCTTCCTCAGCCATCAGTTTGAGGGCTTGTTTCACAGACTTTCCTGCATCTTTTGATTTTCATGGTGGAGCCTTCTTCAGCTTGGCTAGGGCCAATGGTTTTGCAAAAGGGACAGGAGCTGGAGCAAGGCATTTGGAGGCACAGTGGCCATTTGACTGCATCTAAAGCACATCACCTGCCTTGTGCTGGGCTCAGTGGCTGGGCAAGATGGCTGCGCAGCCAGCCATCTCCCTATCATCTTCCATGCTGGTTTCACCGTTGGAGCCTTCCAATGAGGGTAAATTTCAAAGTGCATTGCCACGGACAGGTGATACCAATCGTGGATCCTTTCAGGGGGGCCCTGATTCCACATGCCTTGCAAAGTTCCAGATCCAAGCCCTCTTTGTGGTAATGGATCAACAGGTGATTGGGCCAATCTCAGAGCTTCCTGGCCACCCAGCAAAATGACCAAATATAGCCCTTAGGGTGCCAGTCCTTCTGGCACTGGACCCATCCTTGCCCCAGGTAGAAGGCCCAACCTGGTGGGATCTGCACTGCAGATGGGAGCCAAGGCACCTGCCGAAACCCCAAAGCTCCTGCCCCTGGGGGTGTGGCTGGCGAGGCAGCTTCTGGCCTGGGGCTGCCTCTGATGGCTGCCATAACTGGTAAGCCTGACAGGGAGGCACCCTGTAGAGCTCTGGACCCAGTCCAGGGCTGTGCTGCCCAATCGTTGCTCCTCCACTGGCCCGCAATGTGAAGGAGAATTTCTGGGGGGAAAAGCACCCATCTAGCTCCCCATGTATAGGGCTCCAGCTGCTCCTGAAGCTTCCCACCGATACAGCTCAGGTGGAGGGAGGGATGGTTTGGCTTCTCGGCTCCACTGCTTCAAAGCTTGATCTCTCCCTCCAGCTTGATGCCGGGTAAGGCAGTGGGTGAATCCTGGCTTCTGGGGCACCCTGCAGCCCCTGAGTTGCCACATCCCCACCAAGTTGGGTTGGCTCCTCTTGGGCACTTGACCAAATCAGTTGCCTATTTGGTCGAGCTCCTTGTAGGAATTCAGACTCTGTGCCTGGTGCTTCTATGATTGTGGTCAACGTTGTCTCCATCAGGCTGGCAGACTTGTTGAGGGCCACCACCACTGCTCCCGTAGGTGAACCTGTGGCAGTGGCTTTTTTCTCTTCCATCTTCCTTGAGCTCTTCTGCAACCTGAAACTTCGGGAGAGTTCCGGTGCTCAAGACTCCGGCCACCGAGATTGGTAGATTTTTTTCTTTTGGGAGATTCAGGATAATGTCAGGGTTCTATACAACATCAGCAATGCAATCAGAATTCCAAAGAGACAAAGTCCAAAGAATAAGATTTTATTGAAGACATTGTTCTGTATGGTCTGGAGAAATCTCGAATCTAATGTTCCCGGGCTTTCTCCACCCAAGTAAAACTGAAAGTTCCATCCCACTAATTATCACATGCTAATTTCTCACCAATCCCTTCAAAAAGAGATACAAAGTTTCCCTTAAGATGTCCTCCTCACAGATGTCAATTGCCCAGAGAAAGTTTCCCATAAGAACTAGACCTAAAAGAATGCAAACAAGATAATTCTGAGTTGTCTTTACCAACTCCCCCCTTCGCCTTCTCAGCAACCTTGCAAAAGAAAGAAAAGATGTGTCAAAGCTAAAAGGCCCAAAATATTATTTTAAACAATGGCCAATATTCTTCAGTAGAAACCCCCAGTCCAAAATGTCCTTTTAGACTTGACACTATCCCCTTAAGGGATTAACTTCTGGGAAATGTAGTTTTATGCCATGTGATCGCATTGGTGTTTCTAATTGGCCAGTGGGGCTTTTCAAATGGTAATCTTGCTGGGACCATCTCTCCCCTCAAGGCAGGGCCATTTTCTCTTGTACAAGACCACATGGAGAGTACCTCTTTTCACCTACACTAAAAGGAACAGACTTTATACACCTCAGAAGAATCTCTTCAATGATTGTAAGTTGTTGATTGAGAATACCTGAAGATAATAAAGCAAGCTACAATTATACTTTTGTGTGTTGAGTTTAACTATCTGTGATAAGCATTCTGTTCACTTGAAACAGAACAGCTTCTCATACATGCATATGTCTATGTAAAGTTTAAGTACAATAAAGGATGGCTGGATTTCATTATAACTGCTAGTAGATAATGTATGTCAGAAGCAATTTGTTCATAAGACATAAATAACTATCAGATCTTCAGTCCACACAGTAATTAACCATACATTTAGCTTTCCAATTCTGAAGTTCTAGTCTCTTAAACAATAAGAATAGGCAGCTATTCCATTTCCATTGTCTAGCCATCAATTTCCATTTCAATAGAAATGTGGTATGAAAGACTGTGGATCTCTGAAAATATTTAACCCTCTTTCAAAGTGAAATGTGTTGTGTTTGCGCAGGCATGGAAGAAGTCTTCTTCCTAGTCCAAGCCGGCAGACTCCAGCACGGGAAAATACTTCAAGCCGATTGGCTCCAGGCTGACAGTATAAAAAGATTTGGCAGCCTTCCGCTAAACACATTATATCCAGATCTCTTCAAGAGAGGTAACTAAATATCTAATAAAGTTGTTGAACGGCAACCAGTCTGTTCTCGTCCTTTCACACACCCACATAGCAAAATTAATGTATGTACTTTCTTCTTTTCAGAACATAATCAGTTTACAACATTACGAAAAATACCTATAAGTTTAGTTGCTATTTTCTTTTCTCTACAAATTCTTTCTTACCCAGAAGCAGGAGAACTTCGCTGGACACCTCTAATAATGCCATGAAACAGATTTAGCTGATGTATTAGTGGCATTTTTATCATAGAAGTTTATAGTTCCATTAGAGATTCAGAGCTGTTGCTAAGATACCTTTCTGTTCTACCATATATCAACATAATCTGAACAGGGAAAAATTGTTCTATGGTTGAACCTGACTTTAAATTTTCACTCTGCTTTTCCATTAATGCTGTGATGCATACTTCCTTGATAGGATCAGATTATATCTAGGCCCTCTCAATTTGTCCCCTCATTCTGATGTCATTTTCCATACACTATATGGGAATAGCATGGAAATTTTTACCCACATCTTTGCTGATAATTCCAGGGACAACATTCATCTTGATCAAGGGCTGTCATTTAATCCTTGTTATCTAATCATTTTAGCTTGGCTTTTTTTTTTTTTTGCTGCCATTGTTCTGAGGGTGAAGGAAGCAGAGGTCACTGCTACATAATAGCAAGAAAGCAAAAAGAGAATTTCCTGCACTCACTGAAAGGCATGCTGTTTCCCAAAAGCAAAGGAACCAAAAGAGGAGGAAACATTAAAACCAAAGCCCTTGTGCC
This sequence comes from Myanophis thanlyinensis, assembly GCA_017656035.1. Lineage (NCBI taxonomy): Eukaryota > Metazoa > Chordata > Lepidosauria > Squamata > Homalopsidae > Myanophis > Myanophis thanlyinensis. Next base: position 4,260 of record JAEANM010029101.1, on the reverse strand, counting down.
TGACAGTTAAAAATCTTCTCGCTGTTTTGTCCTCAAAATGTCCATAGCAAATAATTTCAAGAGTAAGAAGCATATTTAGAGAAGGGATGTTCTTTTTAGGCGATTTTTTTCCTCTCCTCAAAGTCACTAATTTGATCATCCTCTGAGAGGGAAACCTTCATACATTGAAAAATATATTCTCATGGTCTGCTTGCACAGAAAGAGCACCCAAATTCTTCATGAATTTGTTTAGAAATTTGTTTTAAAGTCATCTACATTGGTAGTCATCATCACACAAGAATGCAAGCATTAAGATTACAGTCAGGGCACAGCTGAAAAGATTGAGAAGTAGTATTGGACCAAACAGACAGATTAGCGGTCCAACTCACTATGAAACTTTTTTTTCTGTCCTCCTTTTCTGTAAAAATCAATACAAATAGGAATTAAAGCATTAGTTTTATTAATTTCCTGTCTGTGTTTTTCTTAAAGTATTTCCATAATAATGGAATGAGTATCAAAAGATATCACTACTGGGGTACAGGAAGGCTTCAGGCAGATTCTTTTATATTCCACAATCTTAGGCTATCTATCTATCTATCTATCTATCATATGCTCCCTCAAGAGTGACTCTAGGCAAATTACAGAATAAAAATAGAACAAAGAGAAATATGTGTAAAATAAAAAGCACAAGATCAACAGTAAAATACTTCATGCATACTAGGGAATTGTTTGTAAACTAAATATTCATAATCCCAGCCAACCACCATCAGGGAGCCAACTGATATACCCTACTCATTAATTGATCTCAATAACTCCTCTTAATAACTTTATTTAAGCAAAAAATATGCATAAGCTGCTTCAGATTTAAATTTGTCTCAGTTTAAAATAAAAGCTCTTGAACAATCAAGGCATGACCCAGGTTTTTTTTTTAAACCATACATTGGTAATGTGTCTACTTATAAGTGAAGATACAAGTCCATACATGCTCCATTTGAGCTTTCAATGCCTAAAGCAATCTTATTGAAATTGCATAATCAACCATCTATTATAGTGTGTCAGACTTGTATGTCACCAAGAGCTGATTATACATTCATGAATTCCAATCAATGCCATAAAGGAATTGCTGGTTAAATTAGGTAAAAAGTTCTTCAAATTTCAAATGATAAATGATTTTTACTATCTATGAATAAGGTTTTACATATACCAAGTTAAAAGCTGAAAATGTTAGTGCCAAACCTTAATAATTTATCCTCACTCTTTCATTTGCACGTGCGCACATGCACGCACGCACGCACACACACATGTATGTGTGTATATAAATGTATATATACTGTATATGTAACACACATATGTTCACTTTGTTTTCTAAGTTTACAGAGAGAAAGTTTTAAAATTTATTTTCATTTTATCTTTATATTACAGAACAGTGGAAAGTTCACAATAATTCTGCATGCACTGAATAGTGCTACTCATAAAAGATTTGTTTGTAATGTAAAATAACAGCCTAATGTAGAATTTTGCTGGTAAATTCACTGATCATCTTCCTATAAATACCAATTGTTATTCTAATTTCCTTTCTCATCTTAAGACAAGACTCATTATTTACAATTAGGAAGTGAGGTAATATTAAAAATATTTTTTAACTCAAGTGGAAATACTACTGATTCCTTTTGGTGAACTACATCTCTTGACTACAGTCTGGTCTTCTCTATTACACAAGTAGTATTATTGCCTATTTGTTTGTTTGTTTGTATCCCACAAATAATTCAAAGCAGCTTTCTTTCTTCTTTCTTCCTTCCTCCTTTTTTTCTTCCTCCTATTTTCCCCACAATCACAAACCTGTTAGGTGAGAAGGTGAAGGTCTGAGAGAGTGTGACTGGCCCAAAGTTACCAAGCTGGCTGTCATGCATAAGATGGAATTTGAACTCTTGGTCTCCTGCTCTCTAGCTTGGTGCCTTAACCACTAGATCATTGATGGTGAACCAGAAGTGGCCAGGGAAGTCCAGAGGTCAGGATGAAGAGGGTGCTGCATTGGATGTGTAGAGCAAGGTGGCTCACAGCTTGGCCTGGAATGGCCATCTTCTCCAGATGTCCCAGTTTTTTGCAGGGGTGATGGCGCACATGCCCACAGAGAGGGCTCTGCATGCCACCTCTGCCACGTGTGCCACAGGTTCGCCACCACCGCACTAGATCATGTTAATGGCTATTTCCAACTTTAGATTCTGATTCTTTTTTAAAAAAATTGTGAACGATCAATGCTTTCAATGGTAAAAATTCTTCCAATTATGACGAGAAAGCAGATTTCTATGTGGCATTGAAAAGAGAAAGGTAAAATGAAAAGGAGGGAAATGAATTTACTGAATATGAAGTCCATAATGCTATTCAGAGTCCAGAGCCTTTTCTTTTATTAGGCCAGGTCTGAATCACTGAAATATTTTAAACATGCATTTTACAACATTGCTACATTAAATTATTACTAGAATTTGGGGGTGGGGGTTAGAAAATAACAATTACGCAAGGCTATTAAAGGAGAAGTATTAATATCACCCTGAGCCAAGAATGTAAGACCTGAGGAAAGTCAGATAAAATCTCATTGTTCATATCCTTATTAACCTACTATCAAAATCTATGGACTGAAGAGTACCACTCAGAAGCTTTGGAAGAGATTAAAAAAATTATAATTGGAAATTCTACTCAAGAGAATGGAATTCAGAAGAGAATGAAGTAAATAACAGAGAAATGTGTTAAAATACTGATAACATATTAACTTCAAGAAAAATAATAATGTGCTATCAAGATAAGGACTGCAATTAGCTCTGATTAAATCATTTTTATTCTGTATCTTTTAAGAACAAAATTAATGCCCAAATGGTATAAAAGGAAAAAGAAACCCAAAGTCTTTGTCAATCCTAAATACTTTATTAGGCCTAATAATACTTGTGAATGCTTCTCATCTTGAAATACAGTCATGAAATTTCATTACAGGTATATTATGCTCTTTTTATTTTATTGTTATTGTTTTACTATGAACTAACCATAAAATTAGAGTAATACCGGGGCTTTAAAAAGTTTTAACTTTGTGAAAATTTACCCCAGTCTCACTCCATAGAAAAACCCAAACTTTTCCAAGTTAAAAATGTTATAAGGCTGAAACACCTAATTAGACAGAAAACTCAAATAATAACGATGAAAGATGAAAGCCAAATTAAACTCTCTTTTAAATGTAATCCCAAACACAGTGTTTGTATAAACAGACACATAACTAATTAAAGTCCCTGTGCTTTGCAGAAGATATAATTATAGCATTTCTATAGTACATAATTTATTTGGATCTCTTTAATCTTTATTAAACAATAATATTAAATTGCACAATGTTTACAAAGTATTCATATCCTAAAACAGAAGCATTTGGATTAATTATTTAAATTACAAGAACAAATCAGTCAATGAAAAAGTAGCCTGACAATAATGTGCATTATAATATAATAACTGGATATGGTAGCTTCCAATCCATAAATATCCAGAAGAAGAGTATGAGACAGTGTGATCTAAGTTGGTTATACATAAATGAAGGAACTTGCATCTCTGCAACCCCACTTCCATTTTCTTTTTTGCAATCCACCTTAGTTCTGATGTTACAAATTTAGATGGGAGCAAAATCAAATGGGCCATAGGTATAAGAGAGTAGACATGGAAAAGTTGGTTGTTTGCTTGCTAGTTTGTTCTTTAAAAGACCTGTAGGAAGTAAGTATAATGAATAAGGATAATTGCTTTGACAGGAATGAAAATAAATCTACCACAGATTCCCATGGAAGTAGATCTGCAAGCTTTATTCTATTGTAATAAAACATTGTAGTAAGTCTATAGTAGCCCCAAATCAAAAGGAGTATGGTAGCACCTTTTCAGATTAACAAATTTTATTTAAAGGCACAAGCTTCCATGAACTACAGCTTACTTCACCAAATTCATAGTAGCTATTTCAGTTGGAATGAGGTAGGCAGAGAGGAAGAGAAGGAAAGATTAGATGGTTATACAGATGTAGGTTACATATAAGACAAAATACAAATACCTTAGCAATTAGCAATGATGATATGTTCAAAAATTCATTGTGTTGATTTTGATCTGAGATGGCCTGAAGCTTTTGATTTATATATATATAAGGGGAAGAGAATCTGTGGTCTAGAGGTTAAGACATCTGCCTATGATGCAGGCAACCCAGGTTCAAATCCCATAAGGGTATGCCCGGCTGATGATAGCAAATGAGCTTGAAATAGATCTATA